>JANPXK010000421.1:0-19634 GCA_024704745.1 Rosa lucieae | reverse complement strand
ATTTTTGCAAAATCGTTTACTTTTTTACTTTGAGAGAGATAAGTAGACCATTGGATATTAAAATTGACACGTGTCTTCATCTCTATGAAAGTTTAGGTAGGTTAGGAGAGAAATGTGCTTAGGAGAGGATCCGAGTCCTTATGTAAAAAGCATTCAATTTTTACTTTTCACTTCCTAGGTTAAACTCTCAATATTTCTCACTGACATTCTTCATCTACCTCCACACTGTTCAAGTAGAGCAATAATGGAGGGCTTTGTGTTTGACCAATTTTTTTTTACTTTTTTTTTTCTTTTCAATGCAATTACCCAGGTGGCAGTGTTCAAGTAGCAAAATCTCATTGTGATTAATGTTAACATAGACAACGTTTTTTGTCTTGTTGTGTCCAAGGATAAAAGTGAAAGACCATTGTGTTAAATTCAGGACCCAAAATTTTGAAATAGAGATGAGACCTTAAGTCGATGCAAATAAGAGAAAGACTTGCGTGGGGCACCCGCACCGCCACGTGGTGCGGCAGGCCAATCACTGCCCAGCAGGGGGGTCTTTTGAGTATTGTACATTTAAAAAGCAGGGGCATTTTTGGGAAAGTGGGAAAAATTTCTGGTTTTTGATTGGAGGGCCCTAAAGCCACGAGGTGGGGAAATCCCCACCTAAGAATTTCTCTACAAATAAAGGTAAAAAGAGTGAAAAAGAAAATGAGGAACCAAAACACAAAGGAAACTACAACAGCTAATAAAGCCTACAAACATATGAGCTAAGATCCACCTAATACCTAATGTACAATTCTAAGATAACCATAATAGCCACCCATTCCATCATACAACATACAACATGGTAAGATCGAACAATTTGAAATAGCAATTTTGTTTTATTTGAATTAATATATGAAGAGACCTTCTATCCATACCTCTAAAACTAGCATCTGGACCTCCTAATTTTTTTATAACTTTAAAAATCCATTTTTACCCTTAATTAAAAAAAAAGTAATTTTATTCAAACATCCAACTTTAGCATTTAGATATCCTACTTCCTCTTTTAATCTTTTAAATTGATTTTTCTTTACATCTTCCTATTATCAACATCCCCGCCACCACACCACCCAGCTTTACCATCACAACAATGCCCAACAATTTGATCTGTCCCTAAGGTGCCCGTGATTTCCATTGGCTTTAACCAACGGCCAAGATTTGTGCAATTCAACCTGAATCCTTCTACGTCATTGTGGCTTCCCTCCGTTCACTTTTTTGAAACAATTTTATTGAGTATATTTTACCATTGGAAGTTGATCATCATGGGAAATAATTTTTCTCTGCTAGCGATGCAATTCTCTTTGGGAAGCCAATCATTGTTATGATTCTTAATTTTAGTGACTTTTTCGTTGGAAAAAAAAACTGAGAAGAGAGAAACTTATGCTAAAATGTAAGATTTAACAATATTGCATGTGGGAACTGAGATTATTGCTTAAAGTAACAAAAGAAATGGGATACAACGTAATCAAAGAAGGAACAATCAAATCTCTTGAACTTACTCTTCATATATAGTTTATAGACAATGAGAACTGATCAATGTATTGCTTTTGGTGTAATGAATAATTTGGTGGGAGTATATTTAAAAACTTGGAAGTATTATGTCAACTGTTAAAAGTTCTTGAACATTAGACGGGAGAAATAGAGCAATGTTAGTGTTTTTTTTTTCTTGGCTGAGGGGTGTAACTGTAATTAAAAAAATTAAAAAATTGAATGAGGTCTAAATGTTGATTTAAGAGGTATGAACAGAAGCACTCATATATGAATACTGAAAGATTATAACACCAAACTAAAAGATAAAGCAAACAAATTTGTATTTGTAGATCTAAAATTAACATGTATGTATCTAAACATCTCTTTTACTTTAGATGGTTCTCTGTCTTAGCTGCCTTTGACAGAGATGATAGTGGAGCAACCTTTGCCTTTGGTAGAGATGACAGCGGAGCATCCTTTGCCTTTAGTGGAGATGGTGGCTAGACCTAGGCTATTTTTTCCACAGCAGCGACCAATCTTGAAAATCCAGGAGCGGAGAGCTGAAACTTGACAACCGTGAAAATTTCGAGAGAAGACATGGGCATTATCGTGAACGGAGCTTGGTTCCTTTCACACCACCCTTTGAACCTCGACCAGATGTGTCGATGATAGGCTTCTTCACGAAAATATTAGTCTGATCATAAGTAAACGTGCTCTTAATATGTCTCTCTCTTATTTGCCCTACCAGTCTACTGGTTAAGTCACTGGCCAGTTAAGAAATGATCTTTTTCAGCTGTGCTGATGTCACGGTCAAAAAGTCATTATCACTCCCAACGATTCTCTTTTATATCTCAAGCAGCTCAGTGATTCTCCTACTACTAGACCATTTATTTCTGCTACCTATATTTAATCCTGCTACTTTCTCTCTCTCTCCTCAAAATCTTCCTCTCAACGAATCTCTCCTCTCTCTCACTCCCCCCATTCACTCTCTTCTCTGAACGACTCAAAAGTCTTTCAAATCACTGTACTTTTTCTTGAAACTCTCTCTGTGTTAGTCTACATCTCTCTCTCTCCGTCGCTTCAATGACTACTGCTATAATTACAATAAATCTCCCCGGTTCGGTTCTCCTTTATATATATGAGTATAGACAGGTACCCTCCATCTATCTTCCTCTCTCCTTCTTTCTTCACAAATCATGAGGTCCGGATCTGGTTGAATTGCATACCCATCTCTGCATGCATGACCACCACTACAATTTTGCAGCGTGGTGGCTGCCACATCTGATACATGGTGTGTCAGCATGCTGTCTAATATGGATAATCGTGTATCTGAAATACAAAGACTGGTTGATGTAATTCAGGTCATTGGTGTCAAGAACGCTACAGATATTGTCATTACCGCTAAGCGAGTTTGCGAGCTAAGTTAGTCTGTGAACAATCAAGCAGATGAACTTGAGGAACGTATGAACAAGGACAGGGAAAAGGCGAGGCAAGAAACCGAGTATATACGGAATCTTATAATCAAGGACGAGGAAAGAGTGAGGAAAGAAACGGAGAGTATTTTTGATCATATAAACGAGGACGGCGAAGGAAGAAGCCAATCAACGTTTTTGTTCTGTAGAAAGACAAATTACACTGGTTAGTTGAGTCCTACCCTCCCCGTTCTCATGCTAGTTTTTTGTAAGCATACTCATACTCTAATAGCTTTAACCACTTCATATATTGTTGTTATTATAACTCAAAGTGCGCAAACTTGAAAAAGGCATACCATTATAAGCTGTCAAGGAATGAAATTCTAAAAATTTAGACTTGGCCAGTATAATAACAATGTAGAAAATCATGCTTTTCAAAAAACTAAAAATATATGTTCTGATTTACCTACTACCCAAATTCGTCCCCTTCCTTCCCATATCAAAATCCAATAAACAGAACACAAATTGATGAATGTTTTCAAATTGCAAAACATCACAACTTTACGTTGAAACCGTTCCAATCTAGGGGTGGACGCAGTTCGGGGCGGTTCGGTGTTAGGCCAAAACCGCAACCGAACCGCTTCATTCGGTTGTGCTATATTTAAAACCACAACCACATTTTTAAAACCTACACCGCTTACTTCGGTTACACCGTTTTGCGGTGCGGTGCGGATCGGTTTCGGTTGTGTTCAATTAGGCAATAACATTAACAAACACTCAAACCTGTAGATCAACTATCAAACATTTAAAGTTTCAAACATCAACAATTTGCTCCACCTGTTCAACATTTCAAACCAAAAAGCAATTTCCAAATCTAAATCAAAGTTCCATCCAGATTCTTCATCTTCTCAAAATGATCCCATGCTACAGACTGGTTCTTCCTCTTCACATAGTCAGCTTCACTAATTGGAGCAGCAACTGCAGAAGGTGGTGGGGGAGGAAGCATAAGCGGTGCAGCAGCTTCACTTGTAGCAGTTGGTGTTGTTCCGATGCTTGACCCAGCTGGTGTCGCATTGGGAGTTTGCGAAGCTCCACTTCCCTGACAGTAAAATAAAAAACAGAATTAGCATGATAATTTAGCATCAAACCACAATTCTCAAACAAAACCTAGCATCAGTAAAGAATCAGACACAAATAGAAACAAGATACAAATAGAAACAAGTCAAACAACAGAGCAGCTCAATAATGATTTTAGACTTGTAAATCGAAACATTCCCAATCAAACCACAATTCTCAAATCACTGAGCAATAAACTGATCAAGTTCATTCTACAAAAACTAACAAATCCAAGAAACATTGGGAGTTTATGAACAAAAGCAAAAGATTAAAAGATTAAACAAAGACAAACATCCAATAAATTGAGAATCGAGTTTCTTCATCAAAAGATTAAACAATCTCCAAGAATTAGTCATGGAGTTTTAAGATCAAATCGAAACAAACTGAACCCATTAACCCATTAACTCAAAATCGAAACAAGCTAAACCCATTAACTCAAAATCAATTCGAAATCAAAATCGAAACAAGCTGAACCCATTAACCCAAGTAAGATCCATCCGAAACTGATGCTCCCATTAACTAAACAAGCTGAACCCATTAACTAAACATCAAATCGAAATCGAACTAACTCTCCATACTGATTCCATCCTCAGATCGGATGAGATATGAGAAGATCGTTGTCGTCAGTGTCAGTCGGCATCAGCGTCAATCGGCGTCGTCAGTCTTCGAGAGAGATTCAGTCGGCGTTGACTCTTTGAGTCCAGAGAGATGAGGTCGGGAGGACTGGAGGAGGCAAAGTGAAAGTCGAAATGAGAGGCTGATGCTAGGGTTTCGACTTTTCTCTCATTGACACTAATCCAGTGCATCAGGGAGTAGGTGTACTTGGATTTCGACCAATTACAATTCGACAGCACATTTAAAAATATATACATAATACTAAAATAAGTAAAATAATATTAATTTAAATAAATATTATATATGAGGGCTGGTTCGGTTTTTACTGGTCGGTTCTAAAACTAAACCCGGTTCAGACCCATTAAATACCGGTCCGGTCCGGTTTTTTTTTTTGCAGTATTGTTTCATCCGGTTCGGTCCCCGAACTGGAATTTCGGTACGGTTCGGCCGGTTTTTGACGTCCGGTTCGGTTTCTGCCCACCCCTAAATAATCCAATCAATCACCTAGATCTCAAACTCCAGCACAAACAAAACCCCATAAAACATGAAAACCCATATCAAGTCAAAACTAACGGAAATCAAAAACCAAATCAAAACCAAACCACACAAAAATTAACAAAACAATAGCAGAAGGAGATTTCCAGACCTCCAATCTTTACTCTCGGCAAACCCACAAAAAAGACTAATTGGGTATCTTCGAAACCAAACTCAAACCAATTCCTTTTCTTTTCCTTTCTATTCCAGCACCATAGTATCTTCTATTGCCTGAAGACAGACACCAGCAATCGACCTTCTAATTTGTATAACAATGGCAGCCCCTAAAAGAGGGAAAAGAAAGAAAGGGCAAAATAGCCTTTTTGATCTCAGATGAACCGTTGTAAACAGTTTAGGGTAAACCCTTAACCGGGCTTTAGTATATGTTAAATTAAAGTTCTATCCATTCTAGGATTTTGGCTCTCACTCAATATTATCAAATTACTTGTTCTTAACACTGACAAGCAAAATGGAAAGATCTATTTCAAACACATTTTATCCTGATGGTTTATCAAATCTATAGACAAACATCAATCAGTACTATATAATTTAGGCAAAAGAAAATAGTGCAAGCATGAATGGATGGAAGGATAGATCAAACACGTTTCATCCCAATAGTTTATAGAATCAATAAACATCAATCAGTAGATTCAGTACCATTAATCTCGGATGTTAATGTTCTTCCCACCATTCTCCAACTTTTTTCTGTCCTGAAATTCAACAAGCGCGCATCAAATATTGTGACAAAGCATGATGTTATTTTCACAGACAATGACTCACAGTTCCCTTCAAATTGAACACCATAACATCCCAAATGCAAACTAACATAAACTAACACAAGAAACTGAGTCTTGATATTAATTATTTGCAAAGACTACAAATATGGATGTAATTACAAGAAATGCAGGAATATCAAATATTGCGAGAGATGTCTTACTTTGCATTGTTCCTAGTTACTAGGAATTCGAGGTATTGTTTCACCATTCCTACATGTTCTTGTAAGATCAAATATGGACATAACACATATCATCATAAAGTAATTGATGATTAGCTTAATATCAATCCTAGTTTAACATGGATACAAACAGTAAATCAATACTTGTAACGTAATGAAGCAGTGTATCTATTCATTAAGGTAAGTAATCCTATTCTTAGTTTGCAAGAAAGACTACAATGAAGTGTTACATTAGGAATCTAACTAGGAAACCTAAACCGATATGGATAGCTTTAATGGGAAGCTTCTTGAGGGTTAAGTCTCCTATATATACAGATGAATTGGTCCCTGATTACTACCGACGTTTTGCATATTGTTCTGTCCATTGAGAAGCAAGTTGGTAAGTAACAGAAGCCATATTCAGTGTTCGTTTGCACTGCATAAGATGGAATCCATGCCAGTGATTGCTGAAGGTAAGCCTTAATCCCTTTTATGATTGTGTGCATATGTTGTGAGCATGTATATGGTTATTTTACAATTGGTATCAGAGCATAGGCTCACAAGTATCAAAATCGTTTTAGGGTTTTGCAAAACAAACACAAAAAAAAAAAAAAAAAAAAAGGGTTTTTGCTTTACGGATCAAGTAACTGGTCAGGTAACTGACCAAGTCACTGATCAGGTAACTGACCATGTAACTGGTCATGTAACTGATCAAGGTAAGTTACTTAAGTCGATTGCTGCATCTGGTTAAATATCAAATTCATGCTTCCGCTGTGATTTTTAGCAGCAAATTGGGGAAAAAGCAAAAACAGGTTTTTCTGTGAAATTGATTTCGATTCATAGCATGATAATTGAGTTTTTGATTGTGCTCAAGAACCCTAGTTGCATTCCCGGCGTGCGTTAGGTTAGAGTAGATGGTGACCGGATGAAATTTACAATTTCTTGATTGTTCTGTGGTTTCTTGGAATCGAAACAATTTTGTTGTGCTTGAATATGCATGATGAATTGATTGATATGGTATTGTATCTGTGATTGTGTAAAATTGCATGAAGAACAAAAATCTCCCAGATTTTGTTTACACATTATTAAAATTGACAGATACGAGAGCTTAATTTTCTTACAAGGATGAATCTGGGTAGAATATAAAGTTAAAAGCTCATGGGTTTTGTGGTTTTCTGTTGGCATAAGTGATTATGATGCACAAAGCATTCTTCATTGATGTTGGCAGAAAACAATGATCAGGTCATGACAGTAACAGGTGACCATGTAACTGGCAGGTCACTGACCATGTAAGGTCACTGACCATGTAACTGGCCAGGTCACTGACCATGTAACTGGCCAGGTCACTGACCATGTAACTGGTCAGGTCACTGACCATGTAACTGGTCAGGTAACTAATCAAGTACCTGATCGAGTGACAAAACTGAAATTGTGTTTTGTGTTTTAAAACTATGCTTCAGTTTTATCTTCCAAAGAAGTGGTCAAGTATGGTTTTAGAATACAAAACAGCAATATGCATGCTTGATGAAAATAAATTCGGATACTTAGAAATTTTTCTTCTGTCTAAAGATGTGGATAAATTTCTTTGGATAACTTGTTTTCATTGAACATGGTATATTGATAAAGAACTCCAGGATGTTATGCTTCTGCTCAAAAGTGTTGCTTAACATTGTTTTTGGTTATGGACTGATATGAATGCAAGTATGGATTGTTTAGGTTTTCTGTATGTTCTTTTTGGTTGCTTAAAGCTAAATAAAACGCAGAAAACTTAAGTTATTTTCTTTACAAATTAAGAACTCACATGAATTTTTGTTTTGCTCCTTAGGTAACTCCTACATGAACTTGAACAGTGTCTTGATGTTAACTGGAACCAACTATAGAGCTTGGCTAGATTCTTAGAGAACTATATGGGAATGCATGAGAATATAGACTATTGCTTTACTGAGGATAAGCCTATAGAGTTGAATGAAAAGAGCACCAAGAAAGAAACTGACCTTTACAAGAAGTGGCATAGATCCAATAGAATGGCTAAGAATCTCATTCGTACCTCTATGTCCAAGACTGTCAGGGGAAGTATAGAAGACCTGAGCTAGCATCAGATTTTCTGGAACTCATAGGTGCTAAGTTTAAAGAAAGTGAAAAGGCAGAAGCAGCTAGACTAACCAAGGAGTTTCATGATTTGAAGTACATGGGTTCAGGGGGAGTTAGAGAACATATTATGAAGATGATCAATATAAATGGCAGACTCAGGGAGCTCTTGATGGGGGTTAGGGATGAGCAGGTAGTGCATTATGCACTTCATTCCTTGCCTAACAGTTTTAGTCATCTAGAACCAGTTACAATTCACAAAAGGGAAACTGGACTTTAGATGAACTTATATCCATCTGTGTTGATGAGGAAGCTAGGATCAAGGAAGAAAAAGAACCTGCTACACCATAACCTCATTAGAAGCCTAAAAGGAAAAAGCCCCAGAATAAGCTCAAGCCTACCAAAGCCATAACTAAGAGTTCAACAGCTGCAGTGGCCAAGGAAAACAGGCCATTTAGGTTCAAGTGCTACTTTTGCAAAAGAGTAGGACACATGAAAAAGGACTGCACTGGCTATATAAAATTGGTTAGCCAAAAAGGGTAAGATTTTTTCTAATACAGTTTTTTCTTTAGAAATTAATCTTATAAATGTTGAACCACAGTCTTGGTGGATAGATTCAGGCTCACCTATTCATATTACTAATTCTTTGCAGGGATTCATAAGGAGCAGAATCCCAAAAAGTGATGAAGTGAACCTGTGTGTAGGCAATGGCATGAGAGTGGCAGTCAAGGCTATTGGAACCTTAAAGCTCGATTTAGGATTAGGAAAATTGTTAGTTTTGGACAATGTTTTTTATGTACCTTCCATGAGAAGGAATTTGGTTTCAGTTTCTCTTTTAGTAAAATCTGGTTGTAGACTTGTTATTGATAGTAATGGAATTCTTATTTCTAAAAATTCTGTTCAAATTGGTTCTGGTGTTATCTCGAATGATTATTTACAGTTAAGTTGTTCAATGGCTCAACAAGAAATTTTACTTGTTGAAGATAACACAAACAGTACTAGCACTTTAACAGGTGTTAAAAGAACCAAACTAAATGAAAAGTCTGCATTTTTATGGCATAGAAGACTCGGCCATGTTTCAAAAGAGAGACTGAAAATTTGGTGAAAAACAAATCCTAAATGAACTTGATTTTTCTGATCTAACAGACTGTGTTGAATGCTTTAAGGGAAAAATAACTAATACTAGAAAGAAGACTGCATATAGAAGCCAAAATTTATTAGAACTCATACACACTGATATATGTGGACCATTTAGGCATCAAACTATCTGTGGGAATGTGTATTTTATCACATTCATTGATGACTTTTCTAGATACAGTTATATTTATCTACTTTCAGAAAAGGCACAAGCATTGAAAGCCTTTCAAATCTTTAAGTCTGAGGTAGAAAATCAACTAGAAAAGAAAATCAAAACAGTAAGGTCAGATAGAGGGGGAGAGTTCTATGGAAAGTACACTGAATCCGGCCAACAAAAGGGTCCATTTGCCTTGTTTTTGCAAGACAATGGAATTAAAGCTCAATACACAACACCCTATAATCCACAACAGAATGGTGTTGCAGAGAGAAAGAATAGGACTCTTTTGAACATGGTTAGATGCATGATGTGTACAACTGGTTTGCCTAAATTTCTGTGGGGTGAGGCTTTAAAAACTGCAAATTATATTTGCAACAGGACACCTAGCAAAGCCATAGAAAATACTGCTTTTGAGCTTTGGTGTGGCAGGAAACCTAGTCTTCATCACTGTCATGTTTGGGGATGTCATGCAGAAGCTAGGATTTATAATCCAAGCTTGAATAAACTTGACCCCAAAACTGTTAGTTGCTATTTTATAGGTTATCCAGATAAATCTAAAGGCTATAAATTATATTCTGCTCATCATTCACCTAGAATTTTTGAAACACATCAAGTAAAGTTTCTAAGTGAAAAAGTTCACAATACAAACCTTGAGGATTTAACCTCAGATTTTGAGGAAATTGTGTCGGATGAGAATTTAAGTGTAGCATTGCCTTTAGAACAAGATGTAACTGATCATGTCACTGGTCACGTAACTGACCGAGTCACTGACCATGTAACTGTACCTGATCAAGTCACTGCCCAAGTCACTGCCCATGTCACTGACCATGTAACTGTCCAAGTAACTATACCTGGTCAAGTCTCTGACCATGTCACTGACCGAGTCACTGACCATGTAACTGTACCTGATCAAGTCACTGCCCAAGTCACTGCCCATGTCATTGATCATGTAACTGCCCAAGTAACTGTACCTGGTCAAGTAACTGACCACGTAACTGGTCAAGTAACTGAACCTCAAAATCATCCAGTAGCTCAACCTAGAAGATCACAGAGAGGAAGAAAACCAACTTATGGGGGGGAAGAGAGTGACTACATTGTTTATCTACAAGAAGCAGAAATTGAAATGGACTGTGCAGAGGACAATGATCCAACTACATTTAATCAGGCCATTGAAAGTAGTGAATCTCATCAATGGCAGCTAGCAATGGAAGCAGAAATTGATTCCATGAGCCAAAATGCAGTTTGGGAATTAGTTGAACCTGACCCAAACAGAAGCCTATAGGTTGTAAATGGGTTTTCAAAACCAAAAGAGATGCAAATGGCAATGTAGAGAGACATAAAGCAAGATTAGTTGCCAAGGGTTTTACACAGAAGAGGGCATTGACTTTACTGAGACTTTTTCTCCAGTTTCTACAAAAGACTCGTTTAGGATAATCATGGCTTTAGTGGCTCATTTTGATATGGAGCTGCACCAGATGGATGAAAACAGCTTTCTTGAATGGTGAACTAGATGAAGTGATTTATATGAGGCAGCCAGAAGGGGTGCAAGCTGGAAGTGAAAACTTAGTGTGCAAATTAAGAAAATCAATTTATGGCCTAAAACAAGCTTCTAGACAGTGGTACAAGAAATTTGATTCTGTGATTTCTACTTTTGGATTTACAGAAAATCTTGTTGATGAATGTGTTTATTTGAAGACAGTTGGGAACAATTTTATTTTTCTGGTACTCTATGTGGATGATATACTTTTGGCTAGCAGTAACATTAAATTGCTTAAAGATACCAAGAGTTTTCTGTCAAGGAATTTTGACATGAAAGACTTAGGAGAAGCATCCTATGTACTAGGTATTGAGATTAAAAGAGATAGGGCACAGAGACTACTTGGTTTGTCTCAACACAATTATATTACCAAAGTTTTAAAGAGGTTTGGTATGGAGAAGTGTGCAGCTGGAGAAGTTCCCATGTCCAAAGGAGATAAGTTAACCAAGAAGCAAAGTCCCAATAGTGATGTTGAAAAGGAAAATATGGAGTCAAAGCCTTATGCCAGACTTGTAGGAAGTCTCATGTATGCACAAGTCTGCACTAGGCCAGACTTGTCTTTTGCAGTAGGGATTTTGTCAAGATTCCAATCTAATCCAGGCCATGAACATTGGGTAGCTGGGAAGAAAGTGTTGAGATACCTGCAGAGAACTAAAAGCCATATGCTAGTTTATAGGCAAGTGGAGGATCTGAAACTCATTGGATTCTCAGACTCGGATTTTGCAGGGAATTATCCGGACTCCAAGAAATCGACTTGTGGATATGTGTTCATGCTTGCAGGAGGTGCTATTGCTTGGAAAACCATGAAACAAACACTTGTTTCAACTTCTACTATGCAAGCTGAATTTATTGCAGTATATGAAACTGTGTGTGAAGGACTTTGGATTAGGAATTTTCTCATGCAGACCAAAGTATTGAGTCACATTGTGGCTGGAACACTTGTGATTTATTGTGACAATGAGGCTGCAGTTTTCTTTAGCAAGAACAGTAAAAGGTCAAATAATTCTAAACACATTGATCTAAAGTATTACAGTGTTAGAGAAAGAGTAAAGCATGGTGAAATAGCTGTTTTGAGTATTGACACAAATTCACAGCTAGCAGATCCTTTCACCAAGGCCTTGTCAGTAGCAGCATTCCAGAAGCATACAACAAGCATTGGAGTTTTAGCTAATCTAGATGCTTAGGTTCAGTAGAGAGTTAGTCCAATTGGAGCAATTTAAAATTTTAAGGTTCTTGAGTTCTTGTATTTTCAGTTGTGATATTTTTGACTTTTGTTTATCACAACTTATTTGTAATGACAGTTTTGATTATCAATAAAATTTTGAGGTATTTCCAGTTATGATTTTGCTGCAGCTTTATTGTTTTGTTTTTGGAAATTATCATCTTGTTTTGAATATCATACTTGCTATCAGATGGCTTAAATCATGTATAGCATGATGTTAAGGTTCAAGCAATTTTAAGCCATCAGTGTTCAGAAAATTGCTTGAGTTTCTGGTTTTAGAAACATAAAGTAGGACCTAATATATGTTTACTTGTTGATACACATTAACATATATTGTATCACTTCTGGTTTGACATATGTGGATTGCAGGAGCTTATGTTTGTGGTTTTGAAACTCTGCATTTTTGTTAAAATGTATACTGTTTCTTGCTCTGCATAAGTAACTGTGATCTGACCATGTTGGAATGGATTTTCGATTTGAGTTTGTTATCTGGCGCGCACTTCAGTAAGTTAAGTAGGTTTTGATGTTCTCTGGTGCAAATCATCGAGCATGATATGTGTGAGTCCAAGGGGGAGATTGTAAGATCAAATATGGACATAACACATATCATCATAAAGTAATTGATGATTAGCTTAATATCAATCCTAGTTTAACATGGATACAAACTGTAAATCAATACTTGTAACTTAATGAAGCAGTGTATCTATTCATTAAGGTAAGTAATCCTATTCTTAGTCTGCAAGAAAGACTACAATGAAGTGTTACATTAGGAATCTAACTAGGAAACCTAAACCGATATGGATAGCTTTAATGGGAAGCTTCTTGAGGGTTAAGTCTCCTATATATACAGATGAATTGGTCCCTGATTACTACCGACGTTTTGCATATTGTTCTGTCCATTGAGAAGCAAGTTGGTAAGTAACAGAAGCCATATTCAGTGATCGTTTAGCACTGCATAAGATGGAATCCATGCCAGTGATTGCTGAAGGTAAGCCTTAATCCCTTTTATGATTGTGTGCATATGTTGTGAGCATGTATATGGTTAATTTTACAGTTCTTCCCTCCATTTTTCAATTGGGATGATGATGATCTTTGGAATTGAATCATCGAGCAACAAAAGAATTGAGACGAACGGCATCGAAAGAGATGCTAATTTCAGACAAACTAACTAGGAGATCATAGAACAGAAGAAGTGTGTGGAGCTGCTCCAGAAACTTGAGTTGTACAGAAAATGGACGTGAATATATTGGCTAAAGTGAACTACAGAGTCAGAGAGAGATTGACATAAAGCTGCAAAGAACAGAGAATCGATTCCATGAACTATTTACTGCACGTCTGCACCCATACCCATCTCCAATCGCATTGCTAGCTACAGCCTACAAGTATGGATTAATTAAATTGTATTTACTGCACGTCTGCACCCATCCAATCGCATTGCTAGCTACAGCCTACAAGTAGGGATTAATTAAACTGCCAGCATTGTCATTTCCATGAACTATTTACTGCACGTCTGCACCCATCCAGTCGCATTGCTAGCTACATCCAGTCGCATTGCTAGCTACAGCCTACAAGTATGGATTAATTAAATAGCAAACTACAAAGACCCTCCTAGTAGAAGTCTAAAACACAAAAAACTCCTCAACTTTTGGTTTTATACATCTAAGGACAAAAGTTTACACTTAAGAACATTTTGTCTTTAGCAAGTTTCACTTTCTCTTTAAGTTTTAATCTTTCCCTTCAGTAAAAAGAAAATTGACGGAGCGTAGTGGGCCCATGCTTTTGAATTTGTTTGTTTAACCATATTGCAGGTATAAATCCATCCTCTATACTCGAAGGTAAACAGTTATTTTACTATTCATAATTTCAATTGTCAATAGGCTAGAGTTACTTGCTATTTGTAAGAATACAAGCAAAGAATTAAAAATAGAGAGAGAAAAATTGAGAAAATTGAAACTCTTTAGAGACAATCTCAACAGAAGTACTCCCAATTACTGGGAAACTATCTATAGAATCCAACCAAGCATCTATAGAATTGAGCAAAATATTGATAATCTTTTATATGTGCTTAAAGAGGAACAAAAACCTCTGGATTATTTGAGCATTGGTTAGATCCGCAACCCACTGGTATCAGAGCTTGTAAAATAGCTCAAGGAGAACCCCTCCTAAATGGGGACAATGTCAGAATTGTTATTAGAGAAAATAAATTCTCTATTAAATTTCTCTGATGAGAAATATCAGAGGCTGTTACTAGAATTATCTAGATGTCAAACTCATCTAGAAAAATTTCCTGCTATAATCCACCAATTAGAAAGATTGGAAAACAAACTGGATTATATCAAAGAACTTCCAAAAACGGAAGAAGAAAAGCTGACAGTTGTCAGTAGAAAAATTAATGAACAGCAAAAAACGCTGGATTCCATGAAAAATATACTGAAGGACAAGAAAGTGGCTATAGTGAAAAAGAAAACTAATGGATTCAAACCATTAGAAAAACCCGACACAAATCATGTTCCAAACATGATTTTTCTGGAACCATCTACTAGTCAGACTAGTATCCGGTATGAAAACCCGGAGAAAAGAGATATCAAGATGTTAAGCATCTTTGGAAAAAAGAAAGGAGTACAACTCCTCAATGCTGAAGAGTTCGAATTCAATGAAATCGAACAAGAGGTAAAAAATTCCTCAATCCCAAAGTTGGATTTTAAACAGATCTACAAAAGGGGAAAGTTTGATTTAATGGATAGCCATTATTTTAAACTTCTGGAAATTACAACTCCAGCTACAGCAGGAGGAGAGACTGATCTTCTATTGATCACTCTTTCAGAAGTTGCCAGAGCTCAAGCAAAAAAATATCAATTTATGCATATTGGAGCAGTCCAAGTAGGCATAAATCTGCTTGCACGTGAAGGCATAAACTGTTCGGTCCTATGTGTTCTACAGGACAACAAGTTAATAGACTTCCAAGCTAGTTTGTTGGGAACACTCGAAGCATCCTTATGTGATCAATTGGCGTATTTCAACTGCTTCCCCAACTTCACCACCAGCTTGAAAGATGCAGCTCATTGTGTACGACTGAGAGTCAAGACAGATGGCATATCCATGAAAGAAGATATGCAAGAACTTGCTATAGTATATAGAATATACTATAAATTGATGAGTACTACAGTAGCCCCTAAGACAAGGATAACAAATATCCCAGGTCTTACTACTGGATTCCTCACCAATCAGAAGAACCATTCACAACAGATCCACAAAGTTACTTGGAATGAAGTGACTTTTCCTCTTGAATGGAAATTATCCGGTCCAAAAAAGCAGCCGGAAAGAGCAAAAGCAAAAATCTACGAGAGTAGAAAAACTGGAGAAATCAGCCTCAACTTTGACAATCACAGAAAAAGTGATGTCTATCCTGAGAACCTCAGGATAAACAGCAGTCTTCTGAGAAGAAGCTACAGCACTAGAGAAGCTAGTATCAGTGGTAGCTACAGCACTAGAGAAGCTAGTATCAGTGGTACAAAACCCACTATTGAAGAGCCAATATCAGAAGAAGACCTGGAAACTGATCTAAACAGACCAGTCAATATGTTCAAAGCTGAGAAGCTCTATGAACTTTATAAAGAAGCTGAGAATTGCGAAGATCCTGAACGATTAGAAAAACTAATCGAAGAGATGAAAGAATACAAATTCAGAAAGACAAGAAAAGTCTTTCCTTATCAAGATATTGAAATGGAAGAAGGAGAAAGCTCCAGAACTTTTATTAGCAGAGAAAAAAAAATAAATAAAACTCCCATTTCAGAAAGCCCCCACGGGTAAAAAAGGGGAAAGAAATTCCCAAAGATTTGTCCCAGAGGACAATCTGCCTAGAGTTCCTATCACGAACTATGGCATATGGTTAAATCTAGACAAGAGTCTAGACAAAAGAAAAACCATTGACCAATGGGTAGACAGCCTGATGATGGCTTCTGCACTCACCCTTGGTAAATTTGAAGCACCAGATCTGCAGGTGTACTATGAAACTACTCTCACTGGAGTAGCAAAAAAGTACTACCTATCCTTCAAAGAAACTGCCAGAGGAAGAGAATGGCTTGAAGAAATCAAAAATTCAAAGTCTCCGTATGATTTTGCAGTACCACTGTACGATCAGTTCTGTGGAGATCTTTCAAATCTGAGTGAGAAAGCTAAAGAAACGGCAAAGTCGAATATCTATGCTCTCAAAATCTGTGACATGAGATATTTCGAAGAATACCTAAATGAGTTTCAGGAATATTACTGTACAATTGGTGAACTAGAGAATACTGATCTAGTTAATCTGTTGCACAGAAAACTCCTTGAACCATGGAGAACAGCTGTGAGAGAAATCATAGCTGAAAAACCAATTGAAAGATTTTCAGTTGGAGGAATTGCCGACAGAATACGACAATTACTGAAAGAGCAATGCAAAGCCAATCTTAGAGCTAAGATGGCTAAGCAACAACTCAAAGGAGTTGAAAATTTCTGTTATGGAATATTAGATATGCCCACAAACTGGGGATGTCATGAATCCAAATTCCACAGAAAAAAGAAAGAAAAATATTACTCTAAAAAATTCAAAAAGAGTAATCAAAAAAGGGACTGGAAATTCAAGAAGAGTTCCAATTACAAGAAACAAAAGGATGAAGATCCTAAAAAGAAATTCTTCAAGAAAAAGAAGAATAGTCATCAGCATAAACAACTAAGCAAGAAAGCTTGCCGATGTTGGTTATGTAAAGCTGAATGGCACTATGCCAATGATTGCCCTGAAAAGGGTAAAAGATCTACTAAGATTCTCTTCGAGGAATATGAGCAAATAGTAGAAGTAGCAAATATGAAAGGCTACGAAATAGCCTATTCTGAAGATGAAGATGATGACAAGTCAGTTTATTCTGCCTGGTCTGAAGAGGAAGAATCATCAGATGAGTCTGAGATAGATTCTGAAGTAGAGTACTTCGAATCCAGACAAATGAATGTGTTAAGAATCAAAAACTGGGAAGAAAGCAAGACAGAATCATTAATGTCTTCTTATCAGGTGAACCCTGGTATATTCGTTTGTGACTACTGCTTATGTCACGAAAAGAATGGTCTCCCTATGTTCTGTGAAGAAAGTAAGAAGACTTATCACAAAGAATGCTTTATAGCTGAAGCAAGAAGAAAAACCAAGAATGGTCTTGTCAGCCAATTGGTTGAACAAGAGTATGAAGAATACTTCTCTGAACAAAAAAAGAAAGAAGAAGAAAAAGAGGTAGAAACTCTGTTCCACAAAATTATGGAACCTTCTCCTTCTCCTTCCTTGAAAAATGAAGAAATCATCGATGAAGAAAAAAATGAAAACTTTGAACTGGTTGAAATACCAGAAAAGGTAGAACTGGTGAAACCACCAGAAACTGTTCATCTCTTAGAACGACAAGGGGATACTGAAACATGGGATCTACTTGGCCAACCATCTGGCAAGTTTGATTATAAAGTTAGATATGACCCTCCGTCATGGTTCAGTAATCCAAACATCAAAGAGATAATTCCTACAGACTGGGATGATACAAAATCTGCTAGTTTTGATCAAACACCCACTCAGGAAATTGTTCCAGAAGAATGTAAACCATTCATTCCAAAGGAACAAGCTCAAGAAAATGAGCTTCATCAGTCGAAAGTCGTCTCTACAAGTAGATACAGCAACTACATAGAGATTGGATTGAAATTCCCTGATCATCAAAAATATCATCTACATGCCTTTGTAGATAATGGATCAGGATTTACGGTTGCAAAGAGATTTGCAATTCCAGAAGAACTCTGGAAAGAAGATAAGAAAAAATCTGCTACTGGTGTTACATTTGATGGGAGCCATCTCACCATGAAAAAGGTAGCAAAAAATGTTCATATCACCATTGGTGGAGGAACATTTATCATCCAGAATGTTTGGCAATCTGAAGGCCAAGGATCTGATTTCTTGTTGGGAAATGATTTTATTCTCCAACAACGATTCATTCAGGATGAAGAAGCGATGGGCTTCATAAAAGGGGAACGGTGTTCTGGGCAGACCGCCTCACACAAGCCAAAACTGTGGTCGGTCCCTGTTTCACTACTCAATATCAGAGATCGCACCAGAATAGTGGTGATCCTCCCCCCTACAAACCTAAATTTGAAACCATACTTCAAATCAAGCAACAAGAAGAATTACTTGTTGAAGAATCTTCTGAAGAAGATGAAGAAGAAGAAGAAACTAGTTTCATCCATGAGCACAACCTCAAGCACTTTCAGAACAAGCTTGAGTCTCAGAAACTTCCCACTCTTGAAAAAATCAAGAAACTACTCGAGCAGAATATCGATGTAGATCCTCAGAAGTTTTGGGAAAAAGACCCAGTGGTCTGTGAATTAAGATTACATGACATGAACGCCATCTGTCATGTCAAAGCCATTCCTCAATACAAAGAGGAAGATCAAAAGGAATTCAGAAAAGACATTGAAGATCTCCTGAACAAGAGATTAATTCAACCATCCACTAGCCCTCATCATGCTCCAGCATTCTACGTAAGAAATCATGCAGAAAACCTACGAGGAAAAGCTAGAATGGTTATTGACTACAGAGATGTCAATAAAAAGACTGTCAAAGACGGTTATCAAATTGCTCAAGTAAGAGTATTGATTAACCAGCTCAGAGGAGCCAAAGTCTTTTCGAAATTCGATGCAAAGTCAGGTTTCTGGCAGGTTAAAATGCATCCCGAGAGCATTCCTCTCACTGCATTTGGAACACCACAAGGCCATTACGAATGGTTGGTAATGCCTTTTGGTCTAAAGCAAGCTCCCTCAATCTTCCAAAGAAAGATGGACAACATCTTCAAGCATGTAGCGGAGTTCTGTGTCGTCTAGCATGAGATCATCTTCTCCAAAAACAGAGAAGAACACATGAAACACCTCCATGAGGTAGTTAAGCTGATAGTTCAGCATGGAATTATCGTAAGAGAAAAGAAAATCTTCTTTATCCTCGATGAAGTTGATTTCCTAGGAATAAACATCAAGAATGGAGTCATAAAACTCCAGCCTCATATCCTTGAGAAGATCTGGAAGTTTCCAGACAGAATTCCTGATGCTAAGAGTCTAGAGAGATTCCTTGGTGTCATAAATTACGGGAGAGATTTCATTCCTAAAATCTCAGGGTTAACAGCAATGTTATCACCTAAGACAAGTTCTAAAAGAAAATGGAACTTCACAGAAGATGATGAAAAGATCGTGAAACAGATTAAAAATCTCTGCAAAAACCTCCCTCCTCTTCAACAACTAGAAGAGAATGATGAAATCATCCTCCAGACGATGCAAGCGATAATTATTGGTCCGGTGTGTCCTGGCAAAACGCCTGGAACTAACATTGAAAAGATCTG
>JANPXK010000420.1:0-74891 GCA_024704745.1 Rosa lucieae | reverse complement strand
TGATTAAATGAAGTAGTGGCATTTGCATACATGAAATGTCTGCATGGAGTTAAATATAACATATCAGTTGCCAACAAATAATATACAACAGGTTTCAATACCCAATATGATCAAGGGAACTCACATATTACTAAGACCCAGCTCTTTAACCCAGACATCAGCACGTTTGACAAGCTGCATCAGGAAAAACAAAAACAGTACATTAGTGGTTTGAACAATGCTGTAATATTGTCTTAAAAGGGGAGGAATTAGGACCAGTAGTTATACATCAACTTAATCAGAAGAATTTTCAAGTGTATCAAAATTAGCCCAAGGAGTTTTCCCATACTTTCTGCCTTATTTCCAGTCCCAAATAATTCCTCACAACTAAGTTTCTTTTCGCCAGCCACATGAGAAATCTACCACTACCTGAGAATGTTACATAGTTAGATCGATAACTCATAATTAAAAGAAAATAAGTACTCTCTTTCTCTCTCTAACAATGATGACATTAAAAAACTTTAAACATCAAAGAAAAATTCAAAATTCAAAATTCTACATCTATAATATGAACAAAGGTTATGAGTTATAACAAATTTCACAAAACATGCAAAAGTGAGCAGTATCTTTACTTAGTTTTGCTGTATGAAACAAAGACCATACACATTATGATAATCTTACAAAAGATGCAGAAGTCACCGGTGTTTTTGCTTAGTTTCAGTGCATGGAACTGTACACAGACACAATTTCATAGTATTATCCTTTGGGAAGGATAATTCGTTCTTAAATAGATAGGTTTTGTTTATTTTATTGATCAATAGCAGGTTCACAACAGAAGGGGGAAAAAAAAAAGTGCATCCACAGTAGCTAGGGTTCAGACACACCAGCCCAAGAAACAATAACCCTATCCTACTGCTGTCACCAATCTAGGAAAATATAAGAAACTGTACTCTTTGAACGCTGCTGAAACAGAAGGCCAAAGAGTTATCAGAGTATTACTCTCCCAAAGTTCCTCCATCGCTATACCTATATAATTCCTTCTATATATATCCATCCAGAGCAACTAAATGACAGCCAGTACGCTGCAACCCCAAAGAACTTTTGCCTTCTTCCCCCTAGCCAAAAGCAATAAAAAAGTGCAGGACTCCCTGTTGGGGTCTCCGAACTCACCCCAGCCTCCCTAAATAAATTCTTCCGTAGAGGAGAAGAAACTTGACAGTTCTTAAAAACATGATTGACACTCTATCCCATAACTTGGCATCTGACACATGTGGTACCAAGTAGCCTAAAACCTTGACCTTCGATGGAAGCTTAGCTTTGTAGATAAAATTGCAGGACAGAAAATTGTTTTGAAAGATCATCAAACAGCAATCACAGAAAAGGAATTACAGGATAAGGAACCAGAAGATACAAGCTTCCATCTCCCAGCATCCAATCTTAACTCACCAAGCTGACTCTTTCTAACAAAACCAGCAATCGTGATACGTACCTTGCCTCCTTACTGTTAAAATTTCTTTTAAAATCTACCAAATTTCTGACACTAAGCTTAAACAATATATGTTTTGCTTTAATATATAAGCTTAGAACATGAATCACCACCTCACGCCTTTCCCGTTATAGAACTCAAAGAAGCCTCAATTGTGAAGAACTACATTGTATTTTCACATAATATTGTAGTTCCACGCATGCTACTCTATGAATCGTCCTCATACAAGAACACAACCCTCATCAGTTCTTTGACTTATTTCTTTTCTCTTATTTTATTTTGAGAAGAAACAAAAACCATGGTCAGGTAATCAAAAATATGATGCCAAAATTGTCCTTCTGAACACTCAAGAAAGTGCATAACGGTAAACCCTAAACCCTAAACCCTAAAAGTGCATGTAAACTACTAATGGCAGATCATGTATTATAGTTTATCCATCTATCCCCCCAAAAACAAAGATTCAAGGCCTTACAATATTAAGGATGCTCACCATATCTGGATAATCTCTTCACTCCTTCAGCAGTACTTTATAAAAATTGAGTAATGATAGCCTTAAACAATTTTTTTTCTCAAACTTATTTATTTATTTTTTAAATAGGAAACAGAAAATATTTATAAAAACAAGAACGAAAAGGAAGGATGTACAAAGCAATTGATAAGAAAACCACTGATCTCAGAGATCTACTAACACTCTATTGAGAGAGCTAGTGAGAACAAAAACAACAACACAAAGCATAATTCTAAGAAGCTAAACAACGGCAGTACTCCAACTTAAACAAACAGCTTAAAAGGAACAATCGCTGAACTAAAGAGACTGAAGCCCACAAAGAAGCCAATAACAAGAGTACCTTTTGCTTATTCTCTCCAACTAAAGAGACCAAAAAGATGACAAACATTATGAAAAATATAGAAGAGATGGAAATCATATTTGCTAAGTTTCAATAAACTACGTGAAGTTCTCTACTTTTGAGATAATGGCCGAGAGAGACTAATGGCCATATTTATCCTCGGGAAGGCGGATTGTAATGAACTAATTGCTCAAGAAATTGTCATTTCCGTTTGCAGAATTGTCGTTCTTGTCATTGTATTGAACAACCAAAATTTAAAGGAAAAACTAATTGCTCATAATCAAGAAGCACTAGGACTACAGCTACAGACAAACATGAGAGAGATAGAGAGTCCATTAGCAAAGGAATAAGAACGTTACCACTTCCAATGTCCACCATGAGCGGCAATGTTGGGTCCCTGAACACTTGATCCCAATCAGGCACTTCCACAGGAACCTACCCAATTTACAAAAACCAGCTTCAAGATACACCTATTATTGACAATGCCATAAAAATTTTCATCTGCAGCTAATAAACCCTCTTACATAAGCAAGAAAGAAAAAGAAGAACACCCTGAGAGTCACATACAGATAAAGAAGAGCTAAGAGGGTTCACATGTTGCCTAATTCTGACGTGACCCAGTTCCTGCAATTCAAAAAAACACAACCCAACAAAAAAAAAAAGAGCTTTACATCAAAAATATAATCTTTTTTCCTGCTTCCCCAAACGCAAAAGGAAAGGACTATATGAACAAAAACACAGACCTGGGAAACATTGTGGGTGAGATTAAGATCAGCATATTCCAAGGCCACAAGGTCCGGGCTCCTCAGCTCTAGTTCCTTAAACCCAGTAGAAACACAGGCCTCCACTCTTCTTCGGTTCCTATGATACTGATAAAACGGCGCCGTTAAACCTGGGGCAACAACCCCTTTTCGGAACAGACTAGAAAGACCCCTTCTTTGAAATGCACCGCCCAAACCACCGTAGCAGCAGTGCTGACGTAAGCAGACGCAAGAACCCATCTCTTTCCTTTTCTCTTATCTGTAAAGCTCCCCCTGTCAAAATTAATACAAACGGAGAAGACTAGCCATCACCGTCCGATCATTAAAAAATACAGATCGGACGGGGTAGATTTTAGTGGGTATAGAAAATGAAGTGTGAAGCCTAGAGAGGCCACGTGTCAAATAACTGTGAAGCCAGGTGACCCTCACCCAAATACGAAACTACAAAAGCCATTGGCTTCACCTTCCCCTGTTTCTTATGGTGTTTAAGTATGGTGATGGCTATGCTTCTATCACCATTGAAACCCTTGACCCATCATCATCGTACAGACCAGCTGTTCT
This sequence comes from Rosa lucieae, assembly GCA_024704745.1. Taxonomy (NCBI): domain Eukaryota; kingdom Viridiplantae; phylum Streptophyta; class Magnoliopsida; order Rosales; family Rosaceae; genus Rosa; species Rosa lucieae. The sequence continues at coordinate 71,256 of JANPXK010000420.1, read as the reverse complement.
TCTTCCAGTTAAGCTCATCTGGATTCTGGCTTCACTTTTTATAGTAAACTTGAATAAGTATGCACTTGGGTTTTTGGCATTTGATACATAGCTTCAGATACTGATGAGTGTTTGTTTGTTTGTTTGTTTTCAGGGTTTGGGGAACAATTCAGCTGACTACAAGAAGTTGGAGGTTACATTGAGAGGGTATGGAGTGTCCACAGTGGTTGCTAAGGTGGCAAGAATTGATTGGCTGAGGAATGCCGCCGGTTTGGTGGACCCGAATTACTGGCGGGGAACTCTCAGTCCTCGCCCTGTGCTTGATTGGTGTGTTTTAATGAGTACCCTTTTGGGTTTTGATGACATTATAGTTGGATGAGTTGAATTTTAGCTTAGTATGATTTGGCAGGTATTTGAACAGGGTGGATGAGGCTGTAAAAGAGGCAAAGGAGCTAGCACAAGGTTCATCTAACTATATCCCCTCTGAAACTTATTGGCATTACTAATTTTCAAATTCAAGAAATATGGACTTTACATTATTCAGAAATGAGGAAACCATGTTCTTCTAGACTACTCAGAAGATGCTAAAAGATGATTAGTTCCTTATCTGTCAACCTCTTAGTGTGATACCACATCTTGCTTGATATTAGAATTGAGGAATTCCCAGGCACAGCTTTGAAGATAACTAGCTTTAGCACGTTTGTGTTTTCTAGAATTGTGGCTTGTACCAATAGTAATAGGTGTTACCAGAATTTGCAATGCAAAGATATACTTTAGCAGCATTTTCTAAGGTAGAAGGCATCATATATTTACTGTCACAATTAGACCTTGTTAGTGGAAAAATGAACCGTGCTTTAGTAGACCAACAGACCTACAGATTGAACTTTTGCACTCTTTGTAGATAATGTACTCCTAAAAGCCATGAGAAATTCTTGTTCTTTCTGAACACATGATCTTCACTGTGGTTATGTCAAACTACACACCATTAGATTTCAACCATTTAATTCATGTGGTCTGTCCTTCCTTGCCATCCTCTGTCATTGTACATTAGCATTCTCCATCAACGATAATGGTTTTATTTGCTTCATTTCTCAGAGATCTAAAACCCTTGAATTCCTTTTATTTTTTTTTTTTTATTTTAGGTGGACCTTTATCCCTAGTTGGACATTCAGCAGGAGGATGGCTTGCACGTCTCTACATGGAAGAATATGGGAAATCAGATTTCCCTTTATTGACTCTTGGAACCCCCCACCAGTAGGTATTAAATTTTTTCATGATAAGTTCTTGCTAAGAATTCTGGATCCCTCTGACTGTGTCTTTGAGGGCTGCTTGCTCACTGATATGCTATATTATCTTACGTGTTTCCCAACAACAAAAGCTTAATTCAAATTCTTCCTGACGTATAATTGTCACCTATATTCTGTGCAGACCACCTCCAAAAGGTGTGTCAGGGGTTATTGATCAAACAAGGGGACTCCTGTATTATGTTGAAAAGAATTGCTCAAAAGCTGTTTACACTCCTGAACTGAAATATGTATGTATCGCTGGGAGGTAAAACTCAAATTGTTCCTGTTTGGTCCTCTCAGATTTACTTGTGTTCTTATATGAATGGATATACTTTATGAAACCATCTCTACTTTTGGGTGAATTAATTGGCTACTGCTGTAGTATACATTGTAGTAGTCTGTATTCATAGCTACTGCTCCATCAGAAGATCTTGCAGCATTATATAAACTAGATGAGGTAACTAGATATGTTGAACAGTACACCACACCTATGAATGGCACTAACAAAATACACACACACACACACACACACACACACACACACATATATATATATATATATATTTTTTTTTCTTTTCTTTTTTTGTACGTATTGATAAGAATCAATAAGCAACACTCTTGAGTTCTTGATTGTGGTAGACCTCACAGACAATGTAAGACACCATCAAAGAATATGAGTGCACTTACTTTTTTATTTGCATCTGGAATTCATTAGTGGCTTGAATGCAAACTGCACGGATCTAAATGGGCCATAAATATGTAAAATACAGGTATCTCCAAGGTGCTCGCTTATTTGGCAATTCAAGTGAAAGTGTTGATTCTGCAATTCCAATAGAGAGTTTAGAACCCTCATCAGAGGTTGCTGTTATAAATGATGTAAGCACTTCAACATCAACCACACCCACTTTGCGTGCACGCTTCGTGGGGCAAGGGTATAAGCAGGTAAAACCCAATTGTCTCAGCATTTAAGCAGTTACTTCAAATTAAAATAACATGATTCAATGTCATTTAGAATCCAATTGGTTGATATTTTTATGGCACTTATTGTTTTCTGATGTTTTGCCCTTGTCATACATATTATGTAAGCTGAGCCTCATGGTTGCAGACCAAATTCTCATAATGCATACCATTTTTCTCAGGTTTGTGGGCAGGCAGATGTTTGGGGTGATGGAGTTGTACCAGAAGTATCAGCTCATCTGGAGGGTGCTCTCAATATTAGCATAGATGGTGTTTACCACTCACCAGTTGGTTCAGATGATATCTTAAGACCGTGGTATGGGTCTCCCGCAATTGTTGAGCAATGGGTACATCACCTCCTGAGCTAATAGTTTCAGATGCACTGTAATGAATAGATAGATTTATTCATGTGAAGATAAACTCCCAATTCAATAATAAAGAATTTATTTGATGTCTTCTCAAGTTGTAAGCTTTGAACCTTAGTTGTACATATACTTGGCCTTTTCTTCTTTTTAGTGCTTTGTGATTAATTGAAACTTTCATTTGTCTTGGAGAAGCAGATGTTACATACGATTCACTAGAAACTTGTTATTCCCTTGTTAGAACATTTCATTTATCTTCACTGAATTCTGATTTAAGAAGTCTTGTTCTCCATCTAGAAGTCGAACATGTTTCTATCTTTAGCAAACGGCCAGATCCAACCGATATAATTATCTGCATTGTGCATGCGAACTAGGACAGATATAAGGGTTCTTTCAGCAGGTCATTTATGAACCTATAATTAGTTGGGTTGTTGTTGCTGGGGTTGGAAGATTGTCAGCTTAATGCATTTCCTTTAAAAGCATTAGTAGATGTAGTGGAAACTTGGAATGTAGGCACGAACTTGACTTTGCGTATGGGATAGGCTTAAATGAATCTCATGAAAGAGTTGAAAGTAAAGAATTGGAAGAGGAAGCAGCTTCTAATTGAGCTCGGATGAAGATCGGACACACTGAAGCAGCGGTAGTGGCGCCATCGACACTGCCGATTCACACATGTGGGGTAAGCCCACAACTCATTCTAAAGCTCCACGTCACGTGCAGATCACACTGGGCACTACAATGTCCATGATGACATTGCTGGTTTTAATGACATTGGCAATTGTTTGTTCCAGTGATTAATTACAGTTTAGTGCTTGTGATATAGAAGTCATATAGGAAGATACACTTGGGAGGACAGAAATGAAACAATCCATTAACTTCATCCATAATTCCTTCTACATTGCCAGAAAACAAGAACCCCAATAAGCTGCACTAGACACATATTGAAACAGTTTCTCCTTCCACTAGGCCGTTGGTGTTTGGTGGCAAAGTTTATACAAGCACTGGTCAAACAACCCTTAACTTCTTGGGTTTCAGACTTTAAGCGAACAGGTTTTACGTTCAAGGCAGTGCTTGACGGACCATGTTGCTTGCTTCTCAAGGCAAGAAGTCTACAGGCTACCGTAACAGACCTCACTTTGGACCATTCTGTATGAAGAATCCAGAGAAAATATCACTAGCTATTGGGTTGAACCCAGAATTTTAGAACCGTTAAGTCATAGCATGCATAACAAGCTAGATGATGCTCTCAAATGTATGAGATGTTTCGGTAAGAAACACAAGGGGAAAAAAAACAAAAGAAAGAGATCTGAAAGCCTTTAACCCTCCAGTAAATCGATAAAATTTTACCAAGGATAGTCAGACATGGTCCACCAACTATGAGAGTTGAAGTAAAATTAAAGAGTAAGTGAGTTGCACAATTTCATCAAGCTACTGCACATGAAACTATCTAGAACAGCACTACATCAAAACAGCATCTGCCAAAAACATCATGACAACTCAGAAACTCTCACTTTGGACCACCAAATTTGCTCATAATCTTGGCAATTATTGGAGCCACCTAATTAGGATTGGCTTGATACTTCGCCAGATTAGCAGGGTTCTTCATCACTGCAAAACATATCAGACAATCAATCAATTACAGTCAGGTGCATATATATAATTATCAGTAGCAGACTATAAGCAGGATAAATTAAATGTACGTGAATCAACTTCGGTGAAAGAACATAAGCACCAAACATGGCAAATAACTATGTATATGTTTAAGTAAAATAGATTCGAGAGAGAATTGTAATTCCATTATTGAGAGTACAAGCCCTATATATAGGGATTATAAAAAGTACATGTTCTAAAGTTACAAGGAATACTAATCCGAGTAGGATTAGGAATTCTATAATCTTCTCTCCTATTACTACTCCTAGTTTGATTAGGCACACAAGACTTGATTTTCCTTCAACACTCCCCCTTGTGCCGCTCAAACTTGATGGTGACCCTGCATCCGTTGCCTCGTTAAAAACCTTGCTCGAGTTAAAAACTCTGTGGGACAAAAACACGCTCGAGGAGGAGAAAAAGAGTACAACACGTCCTCTACTCTTCGAGATTGAACATGTAGACATCATAACTCCCCCTGATGTCGATATCTCCCCCTGATTGCTACAATCATGGGAGTTCGGATAACTTTCTCAATCCAATGCTCTTCACATGTTTCTTGAAGGTGGATTTAGGTAACGACTTAGTGAATAAGTCCGCTACATTATCCTCTGATCGGATTTGATTCACTTCAATCTTTAGAAGTGATTGTTGTTGCTGATTATAAAAGAACTTAGGCGATATGTGCTTAGTGTTGACGCCCTTGATGAAACCTAACATCATTTGTTCAATACAAGCTATATTATCCTCATAAATGCATGTAGGTTCATCTGTGGTAGACTTCAAACCACAAATTCTTTGAATATGTCTAATTACAGAGCTTAGCCATATGCATTCATGCACGGCATCATGTAGAGCAATAATCTCTGCATGATTTGAGGAAGTAGCAATAAAGGTCTGCTTTGTAGACCTCCAAAATATCGCAATGCTTCCCATGGTAAAGACATAACCTGTTTGGGAGCAACCTTTGTGAGGGTCAGAGAGGTACCCTGCATCAGCAAAACCCATCAAAACATCATTGTCATTTTGATGGAGGGGAGTAAGATGAGGTCGGCCACCCTTGGTGGTGGTGGCGGCAATGTCACCAACCATGGCATTTTGGACGTTGGTTCTTGATCCAATATGGTCCAATCCCATCCTTCCGTTATTCCTATTCTCTTTGTAGGGATACAATAGGCCCATATCAATCGTACCTCTTAGGTATCGAAAGATTATCTTTATACCAATCCAATGGTGGCGTGTTGGTGCAGAGCTATGTCGAGCTAGCAAGTTCACTGCAAATGAGATATCTGGTCTTGTGCATTGAGCTAAGTATAATAATGCGCCTATTGCACTTAAATAGGACACTTCGGCCTCTAATGGTTCTTCGTCCTCATCCTTTGGACGAAACGGGTCTTTTCCGGGTTCAAGACTACGACCAATCATAGGAGTACTCACAGGCTTTGCTTTATCTTCATTAAAGTGCCTTAGGATTTTCTGAGTATATGCAGACTGATGGATCAAAATCCCATCACCGCGGTGCTCGAGTTCTAAACCGAGACAAAACCGTGTTTTCCTAAGATCTTTCATCTCAAATTCAGATTTCAAATATGTAGCAGTTTCCTTTAACTCATCTAGAGTTCCAATTAGGTTCATGTCATCGACATAAACTGCTACGATTGCAAATCCGGAACTTGTTCTTTTAATGAACACACATGGGCATATTTCGTTATTAATATATCCCTTCCCAATCAAGTAGTCACTTAGACGGTTATACCGCATCCATCCGGATTGTTTTAATCCATATAGTGAGCGTTTTAATCTTATCGAAAACGCGCTTCGTGGTTTAGAGCCAGTTGATTTGGGTAATTGAAGTCCATCTGGAACCTTCATATATCTCTGAATCTAGATCCCCATAGAGATATGCTGTAACCACATCCATAAGCTGCATGTCAAGTTTTTCGGAAACTACCAAACTGACAAGGTAGCGGAACGTTATAACGTCCATTACGGGAGAGTATGTCTCCTTGTAGTCGATTCTAGGGTGTTGTGGGAAACCTTGCTCCACGAGGCGGGCTTTATATCTAACCACCTCATTTTTCTCATTACTCTATCTAACAGCAAAAACCCATTTATGGACAACAGGTTTTACATCTGGGGTGTCTACGTTATAGACCCAAATACCTGTCTCTTTGCTAGTGAATCCAATTCAGCCTGGATCGCATCTTTTCCATTTAGGCCAATCCGCTCTTCGTTGACATTCTTCGACAGAGCGAGGTTCGATATCATCATATTCTATGATTCCTTTTGCAACATGATATGCAAATGCATCATCAATTGCGACAAAATTTCTATCCATCATCTCATGCACACTAGTGCAATTTATGGAGATCTCTCTATTCTCTGGGATTGGTTCTGACATTGGAGCGTCCCCCAATAATATCTCTTGGACATAACCATAATCCGGAATATTCTCATGAGATGGATTATTTATGCACACTAGTGCAATTCATAGAGATCTCTCTATTCTCTGGGATTAGTTCTGACATTGGAGCGTCCCTCAATAATATCTCTTGGACATAACCATAATCCGGAATATTCTCCTGAGATGGATTATTTACATCGATGATTAATGGATTATTTTGTGCCAAACTCGCTTTCTTTCTTGGGCGAGAATCTATCGAACCTATAGGCCTTTCGCGCTTCCTGGCAAGAGCTGTGGGCCTAGCCACAACGTCACCAAGGGTGGGGACGTTGGAGCCATACTCATGTACTCTTGAGGTGGCGTCATGTCCTCTAATTTTAGGGACATCAATCCTTGCAGGCACATTTGCAGCAGGTATGTGTGATCTCGTCACTTTAGTAATATCAGAAAACGCATCAGGCATCGATTCTGCTACATTCTGAAGATCGAGAATTCTCCGCACTTCAATTTCAGACTGTGCGGTTCGGGAATCAAGATGAGACAGAGTGGGGACAGACCACGACAATTCATGTCGTTCTAGTGTACATGAGATGATGGATAGAAATTCCATGGCAATTGATGATGCATTTGCATATCATGTTGCAAAAGTAATCATAGAATATGATGATATCGAACCTCAGTCTGTCGAAGAATGTCAACGAAGAGCGATTGGTCTAAATCAAAAGATGAGATCCAGGCTGAATTGGATTCACTAGCAAAGAGACAGGTATTTGGGCCCATAACGCAGATACCCCTAGATGTAAAACCTGTTGGCCATAAATGGGTCTTTGTTAGAAAGAGTAATGAGAAAAATGAGGTGGTTAGATATAAAACCTGCCTTGTGGCGCAAGGTTTCTCACAACGCCCTGGAATCGACTACGAGGAGATATATTCTCCCGTAATGGACGTTATAACGTTCCACTACCTTGTCAGTTTGGTAGTTTAAGAAAAACTTGACATGCAGCTTAAGGATGTGGTTACAGCATATCTCTATAAGGATCTAGATTTAGAGATATATATGAAGGTTCCAGATGGATTTCAATTACCCAAATCAAGTGGCTCTAAACCACGGAGCGCGTTTTCAATAAGATTAAAACGCTCACTATATGGATTAAAACAATCTGAACGACTGTGGTATAACCGTCTAAGTGACTACTTGATTGGGAAGGGATATATTAATAATGAAATATGCCCATGCGTGTTCATTAAAAGAACAAGTTCCGGATTTGCAATCGTAGCAGTTTATGTCGATGACATGAACCTAATTGGAACTCTAGATGTTAACGTTAGTGATCCGAGGGATCTCTAGTTAGCTTTAGAGAGAGAGAGAGAGAGAGAGAGAGAGATAGAGAGATTGACACAAGATGTATAGTGGTTCGTCTCCCGCCTTAGCGGGAAACTACGTCCGCTTGAATGCTACACTAGTGTGTTGAGCCTTGCGGCCCAAGGGGATTACAAAAGATGTAATGGGATCGTGTTTAAGTGGGAGGAGGCATTCCTTTTATAGGTGAAGGAATGCTTCTCCTTTACATTTTCTTAGATGTGGGATGACTAAAATCACTATTCTAGTCTAGAGAAGCATATTGTGGAGGCAACTTGGCAAGGCAGGGAAGGTGGCTTCCCGGCGACGGATTTGCGACTTCCGGATACCATAGCGTAGCTTGAACATAGGGCTACAAGATGCATGTGGTTGGGCCTCACCATGGCTTGTGGGTGTCCCAAAGAGGGTGCTACTTATGCTTGGTGAGATAGCAAACTAGTCATGCTAGTAGAGGTATCTACACTAGATGAGTTAAAGGAAACTGCTACATATTTTAAATCCGAATTTGAGATGAAAGATCTTGGGAAAACACGGTTTTGTCTTGGTTTAGAACTCGAGCACCGTGGTGATGGGATTTTGATCCATCAGTCTGCATACACTCAGAAAATCCTATGGCGCATTAATGAAGATAAAGAAAAGCCTATGAGTACTCCCATGATTCGTCGTAGTCTTGAGCCAGGAAAAGATCCGTTTCATCCAAAGGATGAGGACAAAGAACCATTAGAGGCCAAAGTGCCCTATTTAAGTGCAATAGGCGCATTATTGTACTTAGCTCAATGCACAAGACCGGACATCTCATTTGTAGTGAACTTGTTAGCTAGACATAGCTCTGCGCCAACATGCCGCCATTGGATTGGTGTAAAGACAATCTTTCGATACCTAAGAGGTACGATCGATATGGGCTTATTTTATCCCTACAAAGAGAAGAGGAACGACGGAAGAATGGGATCGGACCCCATTAGGCATGGAGCCACCGTCCACCATGACAATTTGGCCGGCCATATTGCCACCAACGCCACCACCACCACCAAGGGTGGCCGGCCTCACCCTATCCCCCTCCATCAAAACAACAATGATGTTTTAATGGGTTTTGCTTATGCATGGTACCTCTCTGACCCTCACAAAGGTCGCTCCCAAACGGGTTATGTCTTTACCATGGGAAGCACTGCGATATCTTGGAGGTCTACAAAGCATACCCTTGTTGCTACTTCCTCAAATCATGCAGAGATTATTGCTCTACATGAAGCCGTATGTGAATGCATATGGCTAAGATCTGTAATTAGACACATACAAGGAAGTTGTGGTTTGAAGTCTACCACGGATGAACCTACATGCATTTATGAGGATAATGCAGCTTGTATTGAGCAAATGAAGTTTAGGTTTCATCAAGGGCGACAACACCAAGCATATATCGCCTAAACAAAATAATCAGCAACAACAATCACTTCTAAAGATTGAAGTGAATCAAATCCGATCAGAGGATAATGTAGCGGATTTATTCACTAAGTCTGACAAGACCCACCCCGAATTTCACCCTGAAATCCGAGGTGGCCCTGTGGGGCCCACCTTAGGAATAACTCTACTGGAAATTCAGCAGAGTTACCCCTTAAAATGGACTACCCAAAACCTGTAGAATTACAATCACACTTCTCACAAATCATCCATAATCACCTGGAGCCACCCTGCTCCTCAAAATCCAACAACTCCACAATTTACAATTTACAATTTACAACGAAAATCCGAACAATACAACATAACCCAAACTTTACAATAATTGTCCCACAGGTTATCAGAGCAATCTAAAAGACAGAAGAAATTCATAATACACGTAGGTTCAACGATTAACCTACAATATGAAAACGACTGCTGCAGATGCTATGCCTCGAATCCTAGTATGCCGAACCAGCTACTCTGCGGACTGGGCATTTGAAACCAAAGGGCCCAGGGGAAAGTATATAAAAAAAACGTTAGTGTGAGTGGACAAAAATAAACAATTAAAAGAAAAAGGATTTCGTACTTTCCCACAAGTTTAAATTATAAAATCTCGATGCATGCAACGTTTATAAAACGTATTTCTTTAAATTTAAAACTCGTGAAAAACATACCAGCCCCGCTGGTTAAAAGAAATCGGACTAGCCCCGCTAGTCAAATAATGATAAAATATGGGGAAGAAATTTCACCATACGAAAGAAGGGAGTCTCCCAGGCTCGGGTCGGAGTGTCCCACACTCTGGAGCATCCCATGCTCTGCTCTTACTCACCCACAAACACATAGTAAGCAGGGAGGAGTGCTAATAGGCTAGCTAGCAATAAAATATAGCGACTCAGGTATGGTGGGTAAAAACTATTAAAATTCAATAAATCCTTAAGGCTTCCTCATGTCCCACGAATAAAGAAAACACGGGTACGATTCCCAACCGTACCCGGAAATGCTCATAAAAAGTCGTATAAACTAACAGCGTGTCCCACACGCTAAAAGGATAAATAGATTATCAATAAGGCATTCCCAATGCCAAAAATCGTAGGTCGATAAATAAACAAGGAGATTTACTCCAACAAAACTCAATTTGCAAATAAAGTCTCCAATCGACGAATATAAATATAATATAAATAGTATAAATCCGGAAATCACATCGAAAACAATTCGACGAAAATCAACATCAATTATAAATTCGAATCCTAGCATAACAACTTAATAACCGAAACTCACAACCGGTATAAATCATAATTATTTCATGAGAATCATTATTGAAAGCAAATCCACGAGATAAATCATAATCAAATTCCTATGCTCGGAAAATAATATGTTAATTAAATAGAACATGCTTTAATAAATAAATGCATGCATCACTTATTTGAAAACAAAAGTCCACTCACGATATTCGGCTAACGTGATATCCAAGCGTAAGGATCCTCGTCGAGCGATAGGTCGGTATCACGTCCTGTACACAAATATAATCCGTAAACAACAATTCGATAAATATTTACGATAACCAATAATTAATCTCAAAACCCATAACCTCAACTTCTCCAATCCTCTTCCACACCCAATCAAACTTCACCAACACTGCCCACTCGTCAATTTCAACTATATAACAATTATGGAGGAAATCCGACAATCGGATTCACTATTAACATTAACCAAAATCCAAATCTTTAGAAATTTATAACCGATTCAAAACTCCACCAATCCTTACTAAACTTCACCATTAATATCCATCCGTCGATTAATGTATTCCATATCGGAACAAGGGAAATCCGAAGGTCGGATTCCCACAAATCTACAACCGAAACTCCCAAACTTCGGAAATTCATAATCCATGTCAAACTTCTCCCAAAATTAACCAAAATCACATATTCAACCTCTACAACAATTATAGAATTTAATAGGCTAAAAATTGAAATTAAAAAGCACCCCTACGCGCCGACGGCCACCACCTCCGATGGCCACCAAATTTTGGCAGCAACAACTACTCAACACGCCCAATCTTTTTCTCAACTACAACGCAATCTAATTTTACCTTGAAACAGTCAAAATCAACCGGTGAAGAAAACTCAGGAATTCAAGAACCCTAGGTTGTCGATTCGGCCTCTACACAGCAAATTGGAATGCAAGGCCTTGGGGGAAATGATCTTCGTCGAAAACCGAGCCTTCGACGTCGGTTTGGTGACTAGAGACGGCCGGAAACGAAAGAATTGCCGGAAAACCCCAATCTGCTACAGTTTGCTTCTCGCCGTCGATTCTCGCTTCTCCGGCCAAATTGGCGTGACCCACGGGTACTAGCGTGAAGAGGGGGAGTAGGCGCGCCGGTGATGATCGGTGACTCGTCCCCAGGTGGCCGGACGACGGGGAATTGAGAGGAGGAAGATAGAGGCCGAAAGGGAAAGAGGGAGAGATCTGGGGAAAGTGAGAGAGGGTGGGTTTCCGGTTTTGGAAACCTACCACAGTAAAATTTCAATATATACAAATTTACCATGAACAATAACTTCCTTATTTCGCTCATAACTTTCGCATACGAACTCCGATTCCTACGTACCACATATGCTTGCGCTCGGTTTAACGTCCCCTACAACTTTCATGAAGAAAATTTTCTCAAATTTTTACCCGAACAAAAAGTCAACTTTTAGGGCCACTAAACGTACTGAAACGATAGTAAAAGTGAAAATAAAGGTCGTTTACCGTCCAAATGACTAGTAAATGGGTAATTGAGATACGGGACGTCACAAAGTCGTTATCTAAATCCACCTCCAAGAAACATGTGAAGAGCATCGGATTAAGAAAGTTATCCAAACTCCCATGATTATAGCAATCAGGGGGAGATATCGACATCAGGGGAGTTATGATGTCTACATGGTCGATCTCGAATAGTAGAGAACGAGTTGTACTCTTTTTCTCCTCCTCGAGTGTGTTTTTGTCTCACAGGTTTTTTCACTCGAGCAAGGTTTTTAACGAGGCAACGGATGAAGCGTCACCACCAAGTTTGAGCGGCACAAGGGGGAGTGTTGAAGGAAAATCGACTTAGTCTGCCTAATCAAACTAGGAGTAATAATAGGAGAGAAGGTTCTAAAATTCCTAATCCTACTCGGATTAGTATTCCTTGTAACATTAGAATATGTACTTTGTAATCCCTATATATAGGGCTCCTATTCTCAATAATATGATTACAATTCTCTCTTCAATTCTCTCTCGAATCTATTAAGCTAGGCCGGTTTTGGTGATTGTTTGGCTGACCAGAAAAGCTGCAAGGGCAGCTGGGATGCTTGGTCAAGAGGTGCAGTAAAGCTGCAGGAGTGGCAGCAGCTTGACGCAAAGCTACGGGCTCATGGGTGCACAGGAGGTAGCAGGGGTGCACAGGAGCTGCGGAGCAGCAGGCAGCGACGCTGGGGAGTGAGGCTGCCGGGGCAGCGCACAAGGCAGCAGGGGCTGCGGTGGTGTGGCAAGGCTAGCTCGGACTAGGAGCAGCGAAACTGTTTTGGTTTGGGTTTGGGTTTTTATTTCAGGGTTAGGGCTCGTGCTGATAACGTGTTTAAGTAAAATAGAATTGAGAGAGAATTGAAGAGAGAATTGTAATTCTATTATCACTACAAAAAAGAATTCAAATTGCCACGGCGCAACGCCATCGCGGAAAGCCAATTTGCCGTCGCAAAAGACCAATGGCGACGGCAATTTTGCCGATGTCGTTGGTGGCGTCGCCATTGATATTTGCGATGGCAAATTGCCGTCGCAAAATGTGAATTATTAATTAAAAAAAAAATCTAGCATACAAAATTTGCATGCTAGAATTTTTTAAAATTTTTATTTTAGGGAAGAAAGTGATACAAAGGAAAAGTTCCATCAAATTACTTTTGAACATCAATTTTATATATCTTCACCAATGTTCAAATACATAAATTTACAAAATTAAATTACATATAGTTAATGTACTGGAAAACTGGTAATCAGAACACTTCATTTCCTCCATCTTCACTAGATTCTGAAGATGACATCAAACCCTGCGTTGGATATAATCACATTAAATTCAAACCAACTAACTTTCGCATTCTATAAACATTATCACTGTCAAATCTAACCAGCAAAATAGTTACTGCTTGTAAAGAGAGCTAAAAGAAATTGAGAAAGAACAAGCATGACATGAAGTTCATAGATAAATTTGCTTTTGATATGGTAAAATTTTTGGAACCTGAACATTTAATACAAACCAAACACATATCAACTAACTTGCTTATGAGATAATGCATTTAACTAGAAAGCCTATCTTCTAACGATTGATTACATGATTGCATCAAATCCCTAAATTATGGATCACGAAATTACCTGTACTTCCACCACAGTTGACATTCTCAAAGCATCCAGTATAATCTGGATATTGTTTGTCAAATTCATAACCTGAAAAAGAAGTAGACAAATAAAATGACTTTGCTTGGTTGCCAGAAAAAGAACTAAAGCAAAAGCATAACCAGCAATGTTGAAGAGTCTAAAATGCATAATGCACCAGAGTTGACATGCTCACTGCTTCCCTGATTTCTGATGCACTAATCTTTTAATTGGATGAGAAATGGAGTATAGATTTCTCTTTGCAAATACAACAGGCTGTGAACTTGAAGTTACCCTTCAGCATTTTCTTGTTTTGTATGGCCACTATGTTGCATTTTTAAAACAATATCTCCTATGCTTTTGGATAACTACTAAAACTAAACTATAGAAAGTGTGCAAGACCCCTAAAGTTGTATTCCGTTTGTTCCCCTTTTTGGTATGAACAAGACCAAAATGAACTCTAAATGCTTTAAGGCAACCACAAGCCAGCAATTATCCTTTACAAAAAGCCACCTTTTCCCCTTTAATCTGGCTAACCCAGCTAACGGCTTCATTCCCTTGTTATGGAAAACATGTAATGCACCAGTGATCTAATGATGATAATATAGTTTGACCAAATTTTTTATTGTGTTAAATATCTAATAAGCTTCTGCAAGAACTGCTAGGGATCCCATATTTGTGTACCAAATGATCGGGCAGTGTCTCATTTCTTTAACAAATAAGCTACTAACATAGACCATCATTTGGTAAACAAGTACGGTACACAAACTTTGGATCCTTTGGACTACTGCTACAAGAAATTTCCTTAACATCAAAATGGATGTACAAATGTATCCATCATTGAAGCTAATTTTTCGAAATTCCTACTTATTTCCTGTGATGAGAAACAAAAAGAGAAAAACAAAATACTGATTGCAAAGAAGCAACTAGACATACAAATTAGGGAGTGATAGCCTAAACTTTCTGGTACCATAGATAAAGAATTTTTGATGACAAAACAAAAACAAAAAAATCTTATAGTCTACAAAACAAAAAAAGAAAGGCAGTCTACGAGATATAAGCATATAAGTCATATAAGCAAGCTGGAATTCCCAACCAACAACAAAGCTGCATTATCCAACAAAATAGCAGGATCCCACCTGATTCTTCAGTAGATCAATTGTTTTACTGAAAGCACATTTCAAGATATAATATCTACATTACTGTTTCACTTAATAATCAACTTCTGCTCCTCCTGTGTATACATTTGCAAACATGTAAACAAAACATTCAACTTATAACAGAGAGGTAAGCATACAAACCTTGAATCTGTAACTCCCATCCACGTTGACGTAACAATGATAGACGTGTGTGCTTCCAGAATCCCAATCAAAACTCTATAATAAAAGGGAAATCAGGCAGATATAATAATGGATAGGAAGGTTAAGAGTATGACGGACCTTGAAACCTCTCATGAAGTTGAACAGGAACATTAGCAGAGAGTCTCTGATAAGGCGAAATGCATACGGCTTTTGATGGAGAACCAGAGGGATACGCTGATTGTCCATGAACAGATGTTCGATCAGTAAATACCCCACCTTATTTATGTTCGATCAAAAAATAAACAGACAAAGAGGCGAAGGGATCTGATCAAACAAAACCTTAAGAATGAGGGACTTCCATAAGAGAGGGATCAACCCAAATCCCAGAAATCGCCGAGTCCCTGCCAGGACCTACAGAAACGACACACTGGTCTTGGAATCGACGACGGAGGAGTTGAGTGCGTTCTGGAGAAATGGGTGTGTTGGGTTCGTGGGGTTAAGTGTGCAAGACGACAGCGACTCCGCCGCCTTCGTCACCTCCTTCTCCAACAACTCCTCCTCACCGCCTTCGTCACCTCCTTCGCCACCTCCTTCTCCAACAACATTTCAGATGAGGGACTGAGGGAGATTGAGAGTTGTGAGATGAAATTTCAAATAATCAAATCTATTAACTGGAGATCGATGGGTCGGAGACCAACATCCCAACAATGAAGTATAGAGAGAAGGTTTACTTACAGTGGGTCGAAGCAAAGCCGTGGGTCGGCGGTTCAGCGGTTCGAGATTACGAATAGGAGCTAGCTTAGAGAGGCTGAGGGAGTGAGATGACTGACTGAGAGGTTAGAGCTAGCTTAGAGATAAGGCCGAACCGTCGAACTTTGCGGTGGGTCGGCGGCGACTGAAACTGAGGGACAGAGGGAGTGAGTCGAAGAGAGGCTGAGGGTCAGGGTCAGTCGAAATCTCGAATAGAGGCTGAGGGAATGAGGGAATGAGGGATTAGGGTTAGCGACTAGATTTAGGTGGGTTTGCCACGCCCAGTGGCGACGGCAGTTGTTACCGTCGCAAGTATTTTGCACAATCGCGACCCCTCAGTTTTTGCCGTCGCAAAAGAGGAGGCATTGGCGACGGCAATTGAAGGCCGACGCAAATTGGTGAAGCTAATACAATTCTTTTTTGTAGTGTATTGAGAATAGGAGCCTTATATATAGGGATTACAAAGTACATGTTCTAAAGTTACAAGGAATACTAATCCAAGTAGGATTAGGAATTTTAGAATCTTCTCTCCTATTACTACTCTTAGTTTGATTAGGCACACAAGACTTGATTTTCCTTCAACAGTATATATACTAGAACGGATAAGAGATGACATTAATCAGCAAATCAAGAACCAACAATGTAGACAAATGCAGGATAGAGACATCCCTATATCTGGAATTCACTTTGTGTGAAGATCAAGTGCTAGTTTCACCTGTAGCAATCTCCCTAATTATATGTTTTAGAAATCTGACTCTGCATTCCAGCATGCAGCCTTCATAATCAAATGCCTATATGGAAAATCCAGTTGTTCTATTTTTGTCTCATTTCATAGTGAACATCATATTAATCTTGTTCGGTCCTTATGTAATCAGATAACTTAAGCTAGCAAAACATTTAGGGGACTGACTAATAAAACAAGGTTGCGACACCAAAACAGATGAAACTGTTAGAAAATCCATCCCCACCTATGAGAAAGACATGAATGAATGCTTAACTTAGCTAAGAATCAGTGTAAAAGATGACACTCACACTGAAGAACTAAATATCTATAAGACCGTTAAAAGTATCCATATTTGGACATTTAACACTACAGTGCTTTTTTTTTTTTTTTGGGTCTGAAAGAACAAAGTCTATCATCAAAGAACTTCCATTTTTAATCAACCAGCCCATTCTTAAGCTAGACACAAATGAAGTGTCCAATACACCACAAAAGTTCTTAAGCAACTATGACAACAAACTCAAGAACAAAAGACAGTATCGTTATTATAAAACTGACACAATTCCAATTAGTTTCCTACTTTTACCCAATCTTCGTTCTCTCAACCAGCCTACTTTTCCTTTCATTACATTTCAAATTTTCCACCATTCATTCCTAATTATTATGAGAATTTTATGTATATTTTAAAACTTACATGTAGCTAAAACAGTCTGAGGTTTATAAATAAGGGAACTGCATTGGCAATGTTGAGCTCAGGCTCTCTAACATGAAATGAGCTTACTATGTGGCTTATGGTGAATAGCTCAAAGGTGGAGTTTAAAAGGCGCTTTTCAAAATTATAGGAACCCAGTGATAGAAAAGGAGAGAGAAACCTTCATAAATAAGGCACTAATTTCCTCATCAAAATCTAGCTTTGATGCCAAGTGGAGATCCTTTGCAGCCACTTCCCAATTACCAAGCATTGAATGAGCTATGCTAGGAGGAGGCTTGTAGCCTTTAGCAGAGTCGGGATTGATCTGACTGAGAGTACATCAATAATAAATTACACCTTTCAAGTGGCTAAAAACTTAAAACACATGCATCTGAACAATAACATCACTTGTATCACATTTCTTTTCTCTTAAAAGAAAGCATTTGACACCTCAATGTCATTTCAGATCATTTGTTTACTCAACAATAACATCACGAAACAATGTAAATCTCAAAAAATAAAAGCACCCACAATTCAACCAACATTAAATCAATAATTCCTACATAGAAATTAGTTCAGGTGATCATCTAAATCCAAACAATTCATACATACAATTAGCTCCACTTACAATTTAGTTCAAGAGATTACAAGAAAATCAAAAAACTCACCACACAGTAATCCCTGCATATAAATCAATTTAGAAGATTACAAAAGAATTAAACAAAGACTAAATACTGTTTAGTCCTTGAGTTTTTGACCATAAAACACTTCAGTCCCTGACCTTCTAATTTCACACGTTTAGTCCCTGTACTTCAAAATTTCAGACCAATAGGTCCTCGCTGTCTAAAAGTCGAGGCGAAATGTCTATTATGCCCTTAGTTCTTTTTTTTTAAATAAATTTATTCCTTTCTCCTTTTTTATTTATTCTTTTTTCTTTATTTTTTTTTTCAAACAGAAAGAAAGAAAGGGAAAAAAAATTCATTTAAAAAAATTAATTAATTAATTTTAAAAAAAGAACTGAGGGCATAATAGACATTTCGCTGCGACTTTTAAAAGACAATGACCTATTGGTCTGAAATTTTAAAGTACAGGGACTAAACATGTGAAATTAGAAGGTCAGAGACTGAAGTGTTTTATGGTTAAAAGCTCAAGGACTAAACAGTATTTAGTCCATTAAACAAATATCTTAACTCAAGGTTCAATTAAAGCAACTCCCCACAAATTAATATTCATCTTTCAACTCGAGGAAAACAAGTCAACTCAAAACTCTTTTCAAACTCACTAATTGTCAACACTATAACATACTCAAAATTCACACCGTAATGCCTGTATAGGAAAAAGCTTAGGAGATTACCCAACTCACTTAAAATCAATATTCTTTTTATCTTAAAAGAAAACACAAGTCACCACAGTGACATTTTAAATCATTATTATCTCAACAAATCAATCTGAAATCAACGTCCCTCTTAGACAATAAGAGAAAGAATACACATGAGGCTTCTTTTAAAAACAATATTTATGAGTCACAATAATGCAAAGTTACTCTCATGAATACAATGGCGGACAAACTAGAGCTCTAACTGGATCAAGTCATTCGCCCAAGGGCATGGTTCCCAATTTACTCACCAAAGTCACACTAGACTCAAGGTCACACTAGACCAAAACATTCAAACAGGTCACTATAGACCCACGGTCCACTATACTGAAAACATTTAAATAGGTCACACTAGACCAAAACATTTAAAGTGGTCACACTAGACCCAAATATGTTTCACAAAACTCATTAAAACGATATCACAATTGTACTATTTACAACTATCATTTCCGTACGTAACTCAAAGCACTTTCAAAACAATATAAATCATATTTCTCACAATATATTGTTTTCTTCAAAGAGTCAAATCTCAAAACAATAATGTGATCAACATCACTAAAATTGCTTTCACCACAATACAATTCCACCAAGATATATATATATATATATATATATTTATCCTCTTAAGAATGACAATAATAACAACTATAGTTCACAGTTTAACTATTAAATCCAAAAGCAACAAGATAACACCGTTCACACAAGAATGTTGTGAGATTTACTCACCTCAAAATCCTGCTACTTGTTCTCACACAGAACTAGACAACGTACAGAACACACTCTGTCAAGCACCTAAGGAAATTAAGGTCTCAACGTAGTACACAACGAATAATTAAAGCGTTTAAAGTTTGAATCATGCACTTGACCTAAAAACCTAAGGTTACGCTAATAGAGACTAAACTTCACTCAAGACCACCTAAGGTGTCCATCCATGAGTAAAATGAAAGGAAGATCCAATGGTTAGATCCTTGCGAATCAAAAACTGAACAAATCAAAACCACGTTTAACCTAACAGGTTTCAAACGATTGAATTATGACAAAACAATATATCGACATGCTCGTCTCAACGAGTAGAGGATAGCAGAGCAAAGAACATATCTAAAAGAGGCCAGATGCGCCGCCACCCGCCATCACAAGCGGCTACGCATGGGCTTCACGCACCACCCAATCAACTTCAAAACCAACTGTTGAAGCCAAAAAAAAAAATCACAAGTCCAAAAATTATATGGTGATGGTCTTTTAAATCGGAAAGGTGGGAGCCCATCACACCAAATATTGGTGCACAATTATACGCTTGTCCAAGCTGTTGTGAGAGCAAGAAAAAAAGAAATACATTCATACATCTCTCTTATTGATAAGCTTAAAGTTTGTTAAAAAGCTTTGAATGTCCAGCAAATGAGGATAATTGCTATTCAAAATTTTGGTTAGCTTTGACCAAGTTCAATCGACAAGCAGGAGGGCTATTCAAACTGACGTCAAGGATACATGTTCTGCTAGCTTTGAATATTCAAGTGTTGGTTAAGTGCTTGACCAATTCAAATGTGAAGATAACAGCTGGAGATAAACTTATCATTCAAATTCAAATACAAAGTTGGAAAGGGTTATCAGCTACCCAACTACACTTATTCGACTACTTCTATATAAAGGGAGAGAAATACAAAAGATACGAGGGGAGGAAGAAATCAAGCAAGCAAAAGCTAAAGCTCTGCCGAAACAGGGGGTGAAAAAAGAAGCAACAATTAATTGTTGAAGTTCTGCCGAGATAAAGAGTGACGACAAGCCAAGCTGCAGGGGAGAAGCCCAGGTATACACCACGTCATGCTATTCTTGTCTTCTTTGACAGAGAACTAAAAAGCTTGCTTCAAACAAAAGGAGGGCTGTTCATGAACAACCCATATCCTTTTGAAAACAACCATGGTCGTTCATGAACGGCCAAACTCCATTGGGATCTCCTCCTGCATTAAGACTAACATGGTTGTTCATGAACGGCCGACGTCTTAATACAATCCTGGCTGCTGCAAATTCCAGCATTGGAACATAGTGTCACTAATGGCCGAGTTCCGATCACTCTCCACATTCACCCTCTTTGAAAAACATAAATACCCGCCACAACTAAAGAGCCTCCCAGCCTTCTGATAAACCACCACCTCCAAAGCAAACCATACAAAGTACCAATCACATGAAGCAAAACGATTGAAGCCTCACCCTTGTTTTTTTTTTGTCCTCGTTTCTTCTTTGTAACATGTAAACAAAAAGGAATGGAAAGACAAACTTAAAGCAAAGCTACGGACACATAAGAATATTATCCCAAAGACTATATTTGCTTTGTCAACAGAGATGATCGAGGTGTCCTTTTGCTAAATGAATACAAAAGCAGCGGTGGAGGAAACACAATTTAGCCTGGATACAAAGCACAGAAGTCTTAAAATAAATTGTTAATTAAAGTCGTGGTGATTTAATTAACAGGAAGGACAAAGTGCAACGAGCTTAATTGTTTTTGGTGAATGCTTTGAATTGAAACGGTGGTGGACATAGGTGAAATTTAAAGCAATTGATTTGTCTCTAAGAGTGATGCTGCAGTTGTCAAGCAAACATGCTTACCTTTCAGAAACATTGATTGCGGGGGAATGTTCAAAATGATGAATAGCTTTACATATATATATATATATATATATATTTAAGCTTGTCATAACTTGCTGCAAGTCAAAGCTTTCAATATATATAATTGAACAAAAGTGCTGCAAGTTGGTTTTGAATACAAGTCAAACCAAGAAATATAATGCCCAGCTACGTGCTCATCTCTCAATCAAAGGAAAGAATGCAAAAATCAATATTCAATCAAAAGAAAGAAGATGATAAAGAATGGTGGCAATTACTTTTAATTGAAGCAGTGGTGTGATAGCAAACAGGACAACAAGCTACATACAAGATCAAAATGGGTCACACCAACTTCGCACACCAGTCGCTGGCCTAACTGTCGAACTGGATGCTCAATCTGTAGCAGAAGCCTCTGTCAGTTTCTGATGAATCATAGCTTGGTCGCAATGGATAAAAGCTCGCGTCAAGAAGAAATGAAGAGTTTAGAAGGTACCTGACTCAACGCTGGAGATCAAGCACATGTGATAATCAATGTTTTGATACAGCTGGGCTTGATTTTAGCTCGAAGGAAAGAGCCTGGGTGTCCAGATCACCTTTTGTTTACTTGAGCCCTTTCACTACAGAAATTTGAGCCTATTTGAACTTCCTGGCAGTGCGAAGCCCATCTCAAGTCACAGAGCCCAACCTCAGAAGCTTAACACAACCGGTGTCTAAATCAATTCACCTCAGAAGCTCGAGCCCAATTAATTTGCAGCCCAAAGCCTATTCCAAATTTCAAGGCCGACAGCAAACTTCAGTACATTGGGTCCTCGGATCAGATCTACTGACACTCTACAAGCTGGATGTCTGCAAAAGAAATACATTTAATGGGTTCAAAATACATACACCCGTCAAGCCCAAAAGTTGGTAAAAAACAAAAATTACATATTCATCTGAACTACAATGGTTTGATCCCTTTACAGGGTATGTAGGCAATCTAGCAACCCACTAGATGCAACCACAAATCCAAACAGAATCACTGACTCCCATCAAATTCTCCCAACGCCAGAAATACAAATTCCACAAGAACTACAATGGTTTGATCCCTCCTCGAGGGTATGTAGGCAATCTAGCGACCCCCTAGATACAACTGCAATTCCAAATGAAATCCATGACTCCCTGGTTCATCCAATCCGAATCTCTGACCTCATCAGTCAAATTTTTCCAAACACCAGGAAACGTCACAGCCTTTCCAAATAAAATCCCTGACTCCCTGGTTCATCCAATTCGAATCCCTGACCTCATCAGTTAAATTCCTCCAAACACCAGGAAACGTCATAGCCTCCCCAAACAAATCCAAAACAAATCGAATTCCTGGTTCACTCACACCAAATTCGTCCAAACACAATTCCTATTCCGAAAAGCCATACCCTCCAATGGGTCATTCACCCATTGGAAATCTTGAACTACGAATGGCTTGATCCCTCTCCAAGGGTACGTAGGCAACTCATTCAAATATCCGGGTGCAGCAGCAAAAACAAATAGACAAACACACATCCACAATTGGTTTCTTCAAAAATGGAATCAAAGGGTGTTTCCCTGTAACAAGGGATTGTAATTAAGAGACACATTCTGTCTTGAATGGGTCGAACCCGAAATAATTAAAACTCTATTCGCTAAATGAATACGAGTGAAATTATGATGGGTGACATTTACGCTCACAGTGTGCATATTTTTCTCTCAACACCAGCAAGATCCGACCGGTCAACACGAAGAGCATGGCAAGATAAGCAACTTTTATACCTGGCACTATGGTCCATTTGGCCTAGATCGCCATTGAAAGCTAGTTTGGCCAGAAATTTCAAATTGAAAATCAGAGCTCCACACTTAATTTAATCTTCATGACTGGTATGGATGGAAAGAGCAAGACGAGAGCTATAAACCCAGTTGGGTTTGAGCCCTAAAACTATCAGAATCAGCTGGAGCAATGTTGGCGGCCCGCCTCCACTTTGTTGGTTTTGATCCGCCTTTCATAGTGGCAATCGAGGGAAGTGAGGGGTCGGGGTTGGTAGAGGACATTGTAACAAAGCCAATGGTGGTGGTGGCGCAATCGGAGGACGTTGCATGGACAAGAAAAGTCTAGGTCGAGTTGAGCGGTTCAGCTGGGTTGAGACTTTCCCAACACTACTACAAAAAAAGCATTTAAGGACGTTCGAAAAACATTTTTGAAAACTTTAGATGACACGCAAAAAAAAAAAACGTCATCTATCAAGGAGTCATTGTAAGTCATTTTTTAAGACAGTTGAAAAATGTCCTAAAATATCTATTAGGACACTTAAAAAACGTCTTTGTAGCTTTGAAAGAATGTCGTCTAATGTCTACTAAGACGTGTCAAAAGCGTCCTTCAAACTCAAAAAAACATCATGTATAGTTTATTAGGACACATTTAAAGTGTCCTTAAATCTTCAAAAAAATGTCCTGAAATATTTACTAGGACATTTTCAAAATGTCCTTTTAGCTAAAAAAGATGTCATTGTATATATTGAAGGACTAGCAAAATATGTCTTTATAAGGTAAAAAAAAATTGTCATATATTACATACGAGGACATGCAGTGTGTCCTTAAATTAAAAAA
This sequence comes from Rosa lucieae, assembly GCA_024704745.1. Taxonomy (NCBI): domain Eukaryota; kingdom Viridiplantae; phylum Streptophyta; class Magnoliopsida; order Rosales; family Rosaceae; genus Rosa; species Rosa lucieae. The sequence continues at coordinate 47,398 of JANPXK010000420.1, read as the reverse complement.
AAACGTCATTGTAGACATTATATGATTTTAAAAAAAAGGACAAATAAATGTCCTTTATTAACTATTAGGACACACTATTTTTGTCATGGAGATTCCAAGCAATGTGTACAAATTATCCCAAGCCTCGTGGCATCGAAAATACACATGCCAACCACAAGTCTTGGTGAGATCATATTAAATATACTTCTAGTGCTTACAAAAAGCTAGCTGATCTAAAACTTTACATGGGCATGCACAAAAACTCAGCTTAATATATACATTTCAAAATATACTAACCAAACTATTCTACATCATCTTGGAGTAATGTTTCAACAAGATCAGCCCACTCTACTCAAACATCATCTATCTCTTCTTGATTGTAACTTTGGTTGTTGAACTGCAACAACAATCAATATAAAGCAATAAATTTCCTTGTATTCTTTGTTTCCACAAGTAATATAGCAAGCATGTACAATAGTCTTGTTATGTTTACCAAAACCAACATAGAAACAATTTTTAATTGCAATAGTAATTGTGTTAGCTAGTCTGATCATTTAAGAGCTAGCTAACCTTGCTTCTTGTTAATATGGTTGGATCTTCAATGATTGCTTTCATGAACCTCATTACTTAATATCCACATTCCACTTTTCCAGCTTCAGTAGGACACTACAAAGTTCAGTTAAGTAAATTGTAATAAGTAAGCATATCACTATAGATATATAGAAAGATGAAATACCAAAATGAAGGCAGATCTTTTTTTTTCCCTCTTTACTAATAATGAGTTAAAGATAGACATGCAGAGAGATGATGATCAGCCACTGGATTTGACAAATCATCATAATAGAAGGCATACTCCAAATCACAAACAAGTAAGATAAATATGAATTCAGAAAGAAAATTCTCTTGTAAGGTGTGTATACTTGTATAAACACTTTCCAAACATCATTCATAGAACATCTCATATCAATTTATCATTCCACATATAAGCAACAAGCTATATAGATCAATTATATAACATGATCCATTCATGTTTTGGTATTTATTGTCCATCTCACATTTGCATTTGCTAACAATGACAATAATAGATTCAACAGTCAGGTGCTACAACAATACATCTGAAACTGAAAAAAGCAAACACTTGGAAAAAGAGAGATAGAGAAACGAAGAGGTGTATTAGTCTAAGGCACTTCAGCTTAAAAACAGAAATGAAACTACAGCAGTCAAAATGGAGATCATAATTTGAACATATTATAACCTGTATGATTTTCCAAATATCATTTTTCCAATTCCTTCCTTTTTGGGCATTAAACATCCTTAGAGCGATGCACACGTGTATATGAACACATTATACACTAAGAATATTGTGTCAAAACCAAATGAATTCTCACATAACAAAGTAAGGCTGTGTTTGTTACGGGGGACTATTATCCCCCACCTTATTTCCTATAATAGTCTAGGACTCTTCTAGCCTGAGATATGCTATGTTAATACATGACTCATGTTTGGTACTACTTAGGACTACATAGCAGAATAGTCAAAATAGTCATATCCAATGTTTGTTTATGTATTGGACTAAAAGTTCACATACAGCAAAATAATCATACATTGAGAAAAGAAACCACAATCTGCATACTTGTAGTTAGTTTTTACACATTGACAAGTCCACCTATTAATACAACACAGCCTGAGATAACATGAGCAGGTGCAAATTGATAATTTTCTGCTACAGCCCAAATTAGTTTATTGGGGGTATTAGGAACAATAGATTTATAACTTGATACTGCAGTTTCCAATTCACTTGTAGCTGCATAACAGAATAAGTAACTTAGAATAAACAGAATCACATGTAAAAGTAATAACATAACAAATAACCAACATTTTCCAAATTAAGATGTCATAAAATAAATTGAAAGATAGTTATAACACATAAAAGTAAACTGCATCCTATTTACTAGTTGCTACTGGTTTCTCTTTAAGTCCATCAAGTTGGCCAAGCAATAGTGAATAGGTACATCAATGATAAGCAGAAGGAAAGATTTAGTCCACTGTTTGTCGATGAAATGTATAGATGATTTATTATAGCACCTGTTAATGCTTGAGATTTAGCAGTAGCCAAATCTTAATTAACGCTGGTCCGATGGGCGGACCGATACTCGTGCTATTCTTGTAGCTTCCGCTACCTGTCAAATAAAATACAAAGGGCGTCAGAGGGAAACCGCGTTGGGCGGTCTTCTCTTCCGATCAAATAAAATACAAAGGGCGTCAGAGGGAAACCGCGTTGGGCGGTCTTCTCTTCTCCGATGCCTAAGTTAGCCAATGTATTTATGTTGACAAAGTAACAGTAGGTAAGTATTAAATGCGTAATTAATGAGGAGAGAAGAGATAACCTTTTATAGGTGAAGAAGGGGATGATCTTCCTCATGTCTTGGATGTGGGACTAACATGCTTCAGTCCCCAACTTCTGAAGCTTCTGATGCTATCTTGCCGCAGCGCATTGCAGCGCGTCAGCGGCTACCCAGGGGCAAGCAGGGGCTCAGGCATTAGCCTGCTTGGCTGTGCTCCCGTAGGTCACTCCTTTGGCGGGAGTCAACACCGCTGGTGGTAGCATGACCCTGGCTCATTATAGCTAATTATGCTTGCAAATGTCATGTAAGTACAAGTCTCCCAAGTCCCAGTCAAGGAGGGCAATCTTGGTTGGGGAGTTGCCTAATGGTTCGAAGCGTTGCTTCTATCAGTTCTTGCGAAGGCATAATTAGCGTCAATGCATTGTTAACCATGGACTTACTGAACAAATGCTTTATACCCTTTCAGGTGGGCCCCTGCTAGGTCCCCTAGGGAGTCCCCCACTCCCCGGCTAAGATAGACCTCCATTTGGCAGGTGTATTGTTTGTTGAGGGGAGCTACGCTGAGCAGAGGGTGTTGGGTAGCAAACCCAATCTTTGATACCCGAGTGGTGGGGGTCAACATGCCTGATCAGGGCCGTCAAAGACTATTGACGTGTCCCTCTAATTATCCCGGAGGATCATGCTTTGACTGTAACGTCGAGTGGTGGTCGTTTTCAAAGTGAGGCGTTGCCTTGGGAGTTGGGACTCGCCGTTGGCGGAAGTCCCTCCTCTGGGATCAAGTGATCGGTGCTGTTGTTGGAACATGCCTGTCGTCTTGACCAGTACATGGCGTACCGATTAGCGGTGTTGGCCTCCTCTGCGAGATATAAGGAGAACTTCTGCTAGCGGAGTTGCGCTTAGTGGAGACTAGCTCGTTTGCAAGATGGAAAGGGAGAATCTCTGCTAGCGGAGTTGCGCTTAGCGGAGACTAACTCGCTTGCAAGATGCCAATTGAGAAGTTTCGCTAGAGGAGTTATGCTTAGGGGAGACTAACTCACTTGCAAGATGGAGAGGGAGAAGTTGCGCTTAGCGGAGACTAACTCGCTTGCAAGATGGAGAGGGAGAAGTTCCGCTAGCGGAGTTGCGCTTAGCAGAGACTAACTCGCTTGCAAGATGGAGAGGGAGAAGTTCCGCTAGCGTAGTTGTGCGTAGAGGAGACTAGCTCATTTGCAAGATGGAAAGGGAGAAGCTCTGCTAGCAGAGTTGCGCTTAGCGGAGACTAACTCGCTTGCAAGATGGAAAGGGAGAAGTTCCGCTAGCGGAGTTGCACTTAGCAGAGACTAACCTCGCCAAGTGTTCCGAAGATTGATTTTCTTTTTCGATGGTTATCTTGGACAAACGCTTCGTGTGATGGTGCCTGACACGTGGCGTACATGTATTGGATTAGCCTGTCACCTCGTCATTAATGCGAGTAATTATTGATTTTGTAACTGAGGTGTCGCCTCGGTTAATCCGGAGAGTAAGTGCGCGCTTGTGGGGCACGTGTACGGTTGTGGTGCGATGTCGTTTTTCAGCGGACGACCTAGATTAACTTGATGTGCACATAAAATGGGGGGAAATCTGGAGGTTTGACACTTTGTAACTTTTTGCTTAGTATGGTCGTCTTCAAGCTTGGCCCTGTGTTCTGAGAAGCAGATTGCCAGTATTCAGTGAAGTTGTCAATTGTTGAAGCATGAAAGTCATCTGAAGCAGAGACATACCTTTGATTTCGCCAAAGCCTTCATCTTTAAGGTTGGTACCCCGAATCTCATCCCTGTTCCATTGAATTTGTGTTTGGTTTTGTCTGTTGTTTTTTTTTTTTTTTTTCGATTTGGGGTGCTCTTTCCTTCCCCGACGTGATATGAAGGTGTGGAGCAAGTTATAGGGATGGGTTTTTGTGTTTGACAGAGTTGGGGTTTAGGTATTTGCTTAGATGGTCAAATCTGGGTTGGGCGTACACCCGTGTTTGTTCTTGTTTTGGCTTTTTTTCTGGGCAGTTGTTCTTGATGTTTCTTGGATGCAATTGATAAAGGGATAGCCTAGATCTTGTTGGAACTAACTGGTTTTAGGGTTTTGGGATGGCTAGCGTCGTAGAGATCTCGAGCAGTGAGGATTCCGGGTCTGACGTGTCGCTCAACGTGGCGGATAAGGTTTTTATTGACTCGTTGCGTCCGTCTACCTCTGCAGGAACCTCACTAGCCGATCCTCTAGACATCATGCCACTACAGACCATACCTTAGGAAGTTGCCATGGGTCGTACCGGTCGTCCTGAGAGTTCTAGGGCGAGAGAGGATGTCGCTGCTCCTAATAGGCGGGAGGAGAAGCTGGCAAGCAACAGTGCTGCTAGCGTCTCCGCTAGTGGGATGAGGGAGACTGGTAGGGAAGAGGTTGAGTCTGCATGGGTTCTCGGTGACGGTACAGCAGTCGATGAGGCAAGAGGACGGATGACGGTGGCCACCGTCAACCTTGTGAAGCGGGTGTTCCGCCTGTCGGGTGTGGTGAAGCTGCGACCACCGCTGAAGGAAGAGAGAGCATCAATCCTACTAGCGGGGCATGCCGTCGTGCATGAGGCGATAATCCGCCAGGGCGTGACATTCCCACCATTGCCAAACCTCCAAATCCTAGTTTGTGAGTTTGGCCTCGCCTTTGGGCAAATTTGCCCTAATATGTGGCGGTTGCTGATGGCGCTTAACTCGCTATGGCACCTGTCTGGTTGCGAGGGTCCAACTATGGCGGAGCTGCTACACTTCTACGAGTTAGTGTGTACGTGAAGCGCCAAGGATGTAGCTGGAAAGTAAATCTAAGTCGTCTCCATGGGGCGCCCAAGCTGATTGTGAATTTGAAGGATTGCATGTCACCCTGGCGGAGGACCTTCTGTGTTGCCACCGCCGGATGGGAATATCAGGCGGGGTCTAATGATGGAGAACCGACCTTCAGGATTAAGTAGGAATTCCAACCTATCCAAGGTTGTCAGTCTGCCACCGATTAGAGTTGATTTTTGTTTGCGTAATAACTGTTGTACTGACCACTTTGTTTTGTTTTGTTTTTTTTTTTTTTTTTTTGTAGCGAGGCTGCGCTATAATCTGACACGCGAAGAGGAGTGCCGCTAGGCAAGGATCTGCGGCTGCTGGCAAAACCTCAATTTGCTGAATCTTCGCCTACTTATCGGTTGGGAGCTATTGGTTGATTAACAGCTGACATGAGCCCTTGGTAAGTACCTTCCGCCGACGTGTGTGTTTAATTCGTTGTACTCAGGCTAACCCGTTGTTTTCGTTCAGACTCTCCGCCGGGTAACAAAGCTAGCCGCAAGGCATTCGAGAAAGCCATAGACCATGCCGAGATCAACAACTTCCTGGAGGATATGTACGCCGCTGGGGCAGAGGCCCAATAGAGTGTCGTCGACCCTCATACGTTGGCGCTGAATCCATATGAGGTTCTTGTGGTGTTGCCGATGCCTCACCACTCACACCTTGGGTCCCGATGACTCGCCAGCGGTGCAGGCGGGAGGCAACGCCGCCCAGGGTTCTGCTGGCTGCCTTAAGGCTCCTGCTGCGCCAGTGCAGAAGAAAGAGAGGGTTCCTGCCCTTAGGCATGGGTCGCAGAAGGAGAAGGTGGCATCCTCAAATGAGCTGATGACCATTGCGGGGCTGGAGCTGCAAATAAAAGTGCTCCCCACCGCCGTCGGTGTGACACGGGTGGTACCACAAGGGAAACGACGACAGAACAACCCAGTCGACGAGGATGCAGCCGATGTGGAGACTATTGGGGTCCGTCAGTGGAAGAAGGCAAGGTAGGCCCCCTCGAAGGCGACCTTGACTGCTGGGCCGGAGGTGCAGACGAGCAACCTTGACTCGTTTGCCGCATATGCCGAGTTCCTGACATAGCTTGAGCGGGAGTTTATCTTCCACCTCTGTGAGCGGCTAGGCTTCGGCGGGCTGGAGGGAATTGTGCGCTCGACTGCCATTGATCAGTCCCCCTATAGCTCGGCCTTTGGGCACCTTTCCATCGGGCTGCATGAGATGTTCCTGGCGGCTTCCAACCAGCCCCGGGTGGAGCGGCAGCTCAGAGAGGTGTTTACGGGTCTCCAGAGGGAGTTGGCAGAGGCCAAGGACCGGTTGGCAGATGCGGAGCGGCACCTGATGAAGGCAGAATGCGATGCCACTGATGCTCGAGGCAAGCTTTCTGTCTCCGTTGAGCGGGACGTGGAGCTGAATGAGCACGTCTCCAAGCTGGAGCAAAACATAGTCCTGCTGAAGGATCAAGTGGCGGTAAAGGTGAAGAGAGTCGAGATCCTTTTGGGGAATCTACCGCCAAGTCTGCTGAGGTGACGGAGCTGGAGGCCAAGGTTGCTCGTCTGGGGGCGGAGGAGGATCTTGAGGCAACTGTCGCTGTGGAAGCCTTTAAGCAGTCGGCGGAGTACAAGAAAGCATTGACTGAGGCGGCAAAGGATGGTGCTATTGCCAACGTGGAGCTGTTGAAACAAAAGGGTGCCATTGACTGGGTCAAGGCGTCCCAGCCTGTTGGGTCGTCGAGTCAGAACGCACTGCCAGCTCAGGGTGTGGTTGGCGCTGAGGCTGAGGGTACCCGCTCAGGGAGCGGGGAGAGTGATGTGCGTCCGACGGACGACTCTCAGCGGACCCCGCCTCCTACCCGCCTTCTAGCCGCCCACACCCAAGCGGATGGTACCATTGTAATGTCAAGCCCTACCACTCATGGGTCAGATCAGACGAGCCGTCAATCCGAGCCACAGCTGCCGCCAAAGAGCGAGACTGCTGCTGATGCTCCTCACCCATGAAGATCGCTCAGTGGGCTAAAGTAGTGCCGCTGAGGCCTGTGTTTTTTTTTTTCCGCCGCTAGGCCTATTGTAATTGAACAATAATTTTGGGTGGGGAGTCCCGACCCCTAATACAAAATTGGTATTTTGCTAAGTGTGGATGTGTTTGCCGATTGCATTGTTTGAATATTTACTAACTGCTAGAGCTCTGACTGCCGTTTTGTGACTCAATGAAACATTAAAGGGATTAAAATTATCTCAAGTGCCCCACATAGCGAATGTAGTCCGCCGAATATTGTTGGCGTTGCCAGTTGATTCTTGTGTTTGGACTTGGCGACAATGGTTTGAATAATTCCTCGTTTCATTGATAGCTGATATGTCAGCGTTTACAAAAAGCGGGGTTGTACCTTTGGGTAGCTTCCCCTAGCTAAATATTGAGTCAAAAAATTTAGCTAAGTCAAGATGCTCTAGGGTAGCGGCATGACTATTTGTAGTAATACCGAAGGTGTTTGGTATTCCAAGGGTGGGTTGTTGTGACGCCATCCTTGTCCATCAGGTAGAAGGTGTCGGGGCTAGCGACTTCCACTATCTTTTATGGACCCTCCCAAGTTGGGCGGAGTGTCGTTGGCGGTGGAATGACTTCCATCATTACCCAGTCCCCCAGTTGGAGGTTCCGGGCCTTGACCCTGGCGTTATAGAAACATGATACCTGCTGTTTGTTTTGCAAGTTGCGCAAGTGGGCTTTGTGTCGTTTCTCCTCCAAGAAGTCTCTGTCGAGGTTGACGCCATCTCCGTTGGTCTCAAGGCAGTAGCCTTCGACCCTAGCGGTAGGCTGGGTTATCTCGATTGGTAGGACGGCCTCAGTTCCGAACATCATGCAGAATGGTGTTTCACCAGTGGCGGAAGTTGGGGTAGTTCTGATGGCCCACAGAACTTCCGGAAGCTTTTCTGCCCATAAACCCTTGGCGTTATCGAGTTTCTTTTTTAGCAGCTTCTTGATTATCTGTTTGCTGCTTCAACCTGGCCGTTGGTTTGGGGGCGAGCGACAGATGCAAAACTCATCTTGGTGCCCAAGTTAGCGGTGAAAGAAATGAGTTCCTTGTTATTGAACTGCATGCCATTGTCTATTATGATTGTGTGGCACCATAGCGGCAGTAGATATTCTTCCAGAGGAAGTGAGTTACCTTGGCGGTGGTTATTGCCGTTAGTGGTTTTGCCTCGATCCACTTGCTGTTGTAGTCGATGGCGATAATGATGTACTTCAATTGTCCTTTGGCCGTTTGGAATTTTCCCATCAAGTCCAAGCCCCACGTTGATGGAATCCATGGGCCAATAATGATCGACAGTGGTTTCGCCGGGGCATGTGGGAGATCAGCATATTGTTGACATTTGTGGCAAGATCTTGATATCGTCCTGGCGTCGTCGCCAAGCGTGGACCAAAAGTATCCTTGTCGCATTGTGCGGTTGGCCAAAGATCTGGCGCCTGAGTGGTTTTCACATTCTCCGCCGTGTATCATTGCCAGCACGGTCTTTCCCTCTTCCTGGGTTAGACACCGGAGGTTGGGGTGAGTTAACCCCTGGCGGTAAAGCTTGCCATTTTAGATGTTGTAGCGGGTTGCTCTCCGCTTGAGCTGTCGTGCTTCGACTTTGTCTTCTGGTACTGTTCCATTGCGCTTGTTTCGATGATTTCGTCCATCCAACTAGGATTGACCTCAATGTTGAAGATCTTCGCTAGGGTTTTAGTGATGCTTGGCCTGTCAAGACATTCCACTATTGTGTCCGCTGGACTTTGATGTGGCTGGGCGGTTGCTAGTCGTGCTAGTGAATCAGCCTTGGCGTTCTTTTTCCTTTTCCCTCGGGATCTGAGTGATGGTGTGAAATTTGAATTTTTTGAGGAGCATCCTGACGTACCCCAAGTATGCCGCCAATTGTCGGTCTTTGGCTTGGAAACTGTCATTGACCTGGTTGACGACTAACTGGGAGTCGCTGAATATGTTGACACTGTCAGCCCCTAGTCGATGGCGAGGAGTAGTCCGACAATGAGCGCTTCATACTCTGCCATGTTGTTTGAGGCTTTAAAATTGAACTTTAACGCGTATTCCACGTTCAGTCCCCCTGGTCCTGTCAAGATGTCTCCGGCGCCGCTGGCCCTGGCACTAGCTGAGCCGTCCACGTGTAGGTTCTAGTCCGATTACTGGGGTACAAGCTCCTCAGCGATTATCATTTCCGTTCTGGGTTCTGTTTCTATGTTGGGTTCATCCTGACACTCGGTGAGCTCAGCGATGAAATCCGCCACAGCCTGACCATTCATGGCGGTTCTTGGTTTGTAGTCGATGTCGAACTCGCTGAGCTCGATGGCCTATTTGTTGACGCGGCCCGAGTGTTCAGGGTTCTGCAATACCTGTCTCAGCGGTTGGTTTGTTAGGACATGAATTGTGTGGGCTTAGAAGTACTGGCGGAGTCGTCTAGCGGCAACTATGTGTGCTAGAGTGAGTTGTTCCAGGGGTGGATATCTTGTTTCAACCCCATTCATGCCTCTGCCGGCGTAGAATACGGGAAGCTCGTTCTGGCCATCCCATCGGACAATGGCGCAGCTTACCGCTGACAGTGATACCGCTAGGTATATATATAGTGTCTCCCCCTATACAGGAATGGAGAGGAGTGGGACTGCTACCAAGTATTCTTTCAGGCTCTGGAACGCCGCCTCACATTCTGGGTTCCAATCGATGACTTTCTTGTGGATTGTCTTCAGGACATTGAATAATGGGAGACATATGTCAGTGAGTCTGGATATAAACAGAGAAAGGGCAGTTAGTTTTCCCTGGAGGCTCTAAATGTGCTTCTTCCACTCTAGAGCCTTCATGTTGAGGATTGCCTGTACTTTGTCAGGGTTGGCCTCTCTGCCCCGCTCACTGACTATGTAACCCAGAAATTTGCTGGCGGTGACGCCAAAGAAGCACTTTTCTGGATTGAGGTGCATACCGTAGGCCAAGAGAATGGCGAATATGATTATGAGGTTTGCCACATGTCCGCTGGCCTTTATGCTTTTGACCAACATATCGTCTACGTAGACCTCGATGATTTTGCAGAGATGTTCAGTAAACATGGCGTTCATCAGCCGCTGGTAAGTTGCACAGGCGTTCTTCAAACCGAAAGGCATGACATTATAGCAGTATAGACCTTTGTCGGTGGTGAAAGAGGTGCACTCCTGGTCACCGGGGTGCATCTTGATCTGATTGTAGCCAGAGAAGGCATCCATCATGCTGAGCAGCTCGTGTCTGGCGGTTGCATTGACCAGTTGGTCTATGTGAGGTAATGGGAAGCTATCCTAGGGGCACGCCTTGTTGAGGCCCTTGAAGTCGACACACATCCGCCACTTTCCGCTGGGCTTTTTCACCATGACCAAGTTGGAAAGCCATTGAGGGTAATTGACCTGGCGGATGAATCAAATGCTCTAGAGCTTGGCCACCTATTCCCCTATTGCGCAGTACCTCTCCTCGTCAAAGGCTCTTTGCCGCTGTTTAACAAGGTAGGCAGATGGTTTGATGCTTAATTTGTGCATGATGATCTCATGGGAGATGCCTGGCATGTCAACGTAAGACCATGCAAAGATAGCGGCGTTGTCACGTAGAAACTGGGTGAGTTCCACTGCTACCTCTGGGTCAAGCTTAGCACCGATTCGAACTGTCCGCTAGGGGTGTTCATCGGAGATGCCGATAACTCTCAAGGAAGTTTCTGGGTTGACAGGCTCCTTTTTGACATATTTCTTCTCATCATCTCTAGGTCCTCAAAAATATCCGGTGCTGGTGCATGGTTTCCTACTGTAAGGATCTTGTGGTGGCCCATCGACCTCGACACGGTTGTTACATAGCATTCGCGTGCGAGCTGTTATCCTCCCTTCACACAGCCTGTCCCGTTGGGAGTAGGGAACTTCATGAGGAGCATGTATCCGGCGATGATGCACTTGAGCTTGTTAAGTGCCGGTCGACCAATGATTGCATTATATGAGCTGAAGCAGTCCATAATGATGAATTCTGTGTGGATTTCTGCCGTACGTGGACTGGTGCAGATAACCAGTCGCATGTTGTCAGAACCCAATGGTTGTGTAACGTCACCAGAGAAGCTAAGCAACTGCTCATGATCCTGTAGTAGTTTCCAATTTCGCTGAAGTCTGTCGTAGCAACCATTGAAAATGACATTTACAGCGGAACCGCTATCGACAAGGACCCTTCCTACTGACCATCTACTGAGTATGGCGTCGATCAAGAATGGGTCATCGTGGGGCAGGTGTATTCCGCGCTCCTCCTCCTCTGAGAAGGTAATAGGCTCCCAACCAGATTTTGGGAGTTTTGCGGTCCTCCCATAGCGGATATTGCAGACCTCCTTGGGGTGGTTAGCACGTGCATATCGCTTTTTTGCCCTGTGAGACATGTTGGTGATTGGAGCACCACCGTCGATGGTGTTGATGCAGCCCATAGGCTTAATGTGGGCGATCACCGGTAGAGGTTCGTGCACCTTGAATTGCTCCATCTTGTCGTCTCGATATAGGGTCTCAATGGCTGTTTTGAGGGCGTTGCAATTTTTGGTATTGTGCCCGCTGTCCTCGTGGTATTTGCACCACTTGCCAGTGTTTCTGGGCTTTCCTACCCTTGGGTATTTTCTTGGGGGTGGTGGTAGGTCTGGTCCTTGCACTGGTCATATATCTCCTCGTATGAGGCCGTGAGGACTATAAATACAGGTGTTGGTGGTGGTGGTGGGGTTTCTCCATATGTAATAAATTATGCCTGTGCATGGATGACAGCCTCGCTCATGACATGGTCGTAAGCGGCGTTTGGATGATTGTAATTGAGGTGATAGAGAAATGGGCCCTTGAGGAGTCCCTGCTTGAAACCTACCAGCGCCATTGTTTTATCGAGATCGCTGCACTAGGATGTTACTGCTCTCCACCTGGTGACAAAAGCCTTCAATGTTTCCTCCGCCTCCTGCTTGAGGTTGAATAGCTGAGATGTATTGTGGTGCCCTGCAACCAATAGGATGAACCGAGAGAGGAAAGCATTCGATAGTGCATTAAACAAATCAATGGACCCTGGCGGACATTCGAAAAACCAACTCATCGCCTCACTATCCAACGTTTCGCTAAACAAGTGGCAGAGGGTGGCGTCGTCGAATCCCTTGTTGTTGGTGACTTTTTTGAAGGTGTCCATATGGGACAAAGGGGTCAGTCATGCCGCTGTAATGTGACATTTTTGGTGTCTTTGCGTGCGCCGGGAGGATGGCATGCAGGATCTTGGCGGTGAATGGTCCTGGCCTAGATGCGAAGAGTGGATTTAGTATTGGAGCTGGGGCGCCTGCCTCCGCCCGGATTAGCCTTTGCTCCCGTTGTTGCATCCTTTCCAGGATTAAAGTGGTTGCGTCGCCGGTGGGTCCCGCCTGGAGGTTCCCCTGAGCAAGTTCCCGCCCGGAGGTAGGTGGATTTCCCTCAGTTCTAGCCCTAATTGCCGAGCGGTTGGTGCGTCGTGGTTGTGACTCCACCTCCTGCTCTAGTATTAGCCTAGGTAGGGGAGGTGGGCCTATCCCCAATAGTTGTGGTGCGTTCAGCGGTACCTGCATCTGTACCATTGGTCCAGGTATCAATCCGCAGGTGTTGGGTTGACTACGTCTAGTGCTCCGCGATTGCTCGCTTTGCCCTGGATTGGCATTTGCTTCCAGCGCCTTCTTCAGCTCATCAAATTTAGACATCAGCGTGGCCACCTGCTTTTGGGCCTCTGCCTTTTCTTTGCGCTCCTGCTCGCACTCTCTATTTGCCTTGTGAACGTTCGCGGTCCGCCAGTGCCAGCTCATACAAAGTGGCAAAGTCCTGCGCCTGTGGACGGCTGCTGCCCGGCTGAGCCTTCGCCGATGTCTGTGCTGGTGGGATCTGGGGTGTAGCCTGGGGTTCCCCGCTGGGGTTGACCGGTGTGTTGAATAGTGCACGGTTAACAGTAACCGCTGGATTAACGTTGATCGTTGGGTTGGCGGGATGGGGGTTGGCGGATTGGTCCACTTGCTCCTCCGCATTTCCCCCGCTACTGTTAGTCATGGTAGTTATGGTGGGATGACCTTTTGTTCAAGGATTCCCACAGATGGCGCCAATGTTAATGCTTGAGATTTAGCGGTAGCCAAATCTTAATTAACGCTAGTCCGATGGGCGGACCGATACTCATGCTATTGGGCGAAGGCTATTGGTCCGATGGGCGGACCGATACTCGTGCTATTGGTGTTGCTACCTGTCAAATAAAATACAAAGGGCATCAGAGGGAGACTGCGTTGGGCAATCTTCTCTTCTCCGATGCATAAGTTAGCCAATGTATTTATGTTGACAAAGTAACAGTAGCTAAGTATTAAATGCATAATTAATGAGGAGAGAAAAGAGAACCTTTTATAGGTAAAGAAGGGGATGATCTTCCTCATGTCTTCGATGTGGGACTGACATGTTTCAGTCCCTAGCTTCTGATGTTGTCTTGGCGCGGGGCGTTGCGGCTCGTCAGCGGCGACCCAGGGGCAAGCCGTGGCTCAGGCGGTAGCCTGCTTGGCTGTGCTCCCGTAGGTCACTCCTTTGGTGGGAGTCCGCACCGCTGGTGATAGCATGAGCGTGGCTCATTATAGCTAATTATGCTTGGAAATGCCATATAAGTACAGCACTATAACATGTAAGCTTTCTGTCAAATAAAAAATAAGGCACCAGCCTAGGGGTTGATTAGAGGTTACAAATCCTTTAACATAACTATCAATCTCACAAATAGAATTGCATCATTCTGACAATCCAACTATACAATTGTTTAGAGACTAGGACTAACCTTGAAGGACATTCTTCCCTACTTTGAGAAGCTACAGTGAGAAATCAACCTGCATGAGTTGGTTCATATCACATACTTGATTACATCTTCACATCTATATAGGTATGCTAAAAATATCTCCGAAAGGGTGTATCTCACATACTTGAATACATCTTCTCGTCTATATAGTTAGTTCATTATGTTTTCCTTTTTTCATTTCATCAGAGTTATAATTTGGATGAAAATGTATTCTAAAAAAAAAAAAAAATTGGATAAAAATGAGGACAAGCGGTAATACTATAGTTTAGATCAACAACCACATAAAAATTAGTTCTACATTCTGCTCGTAGGGTATAACCAAACACTTAAAACTAAGAGACCATTACTTCACACACCTTATACTATTCCTGTAATCCACTCATCCGAATAAGATCCTCTTACACGCAAAACACTAAAAAGACTACAAATTTCTACTACCAAGCTTCTGTTTTTATGATTCAATAAAAAAAGAAGCAAGCTTTAGTATTAGTTATACCTGAGCTTGGCCAGCTAAAACCACAGCAACACCAAAAATTGAACTATCTGCAATAATTTCCTCAAGACCCTGATCACTCCATTTGCATTCTACTCCTGGAAAATGTTTCCCAGCAATCTCAACTGCACCTGTAGCAGACTCTTATACCAAAAACAATATTAAATCTATGATCAAAATATCCAAATCCAAAAATATTAAATCTATGATAAAAACATAGACGTTAAAAGAAAAAAAAAAAAAAACCCAATCTTGAAATTGATCAATTCTTAACAAATCAAGCTACCCCGACACCAATTGTTACAACCCATAAACAATTGTTAATAAAAAATCAATCCATAGTCTTTAATTTAACAAATCACAGTAGATACACCAGAAGAAGAGGATAGAATGGGTCGAAGGGAAGAGGGAATCAGAATCAAAGCAAAAGGAGCATGAGAGAGAAAAGAAATTGAACCTGGACGAGTAGTTCAAGGAGGATGAAGTGCGATCGAGAGATAGAGAGACGAGGCTGAAGCGCGCGAAAGGGATTGAGTGACGAGGTTGAAGCGCGCGAAAGGGATTGAGTGACGAGGTTGAAGCGCGCGAAAGGGATTGAGCGTTGCTGAAGCCCTTGCTTCCACAGTACCGTGAGTTTTGGGGGTTCTATGTAAGAAGGTCGGGAGCTGATGCGGGGACTCTCTTATCTCATTTAAATGAGTCCTCATGTGTGCCAAATGTGGGACAAGTCTAATTTCATTATATAAGCTAGTCCAATCCCGTCCAATCCCACGAAACAAACACAGCATAAGAGAATTACGTACATGTCTATAACACCTTTTGATCCATGGTCTATGTCAATAGGATTAAGAGAGTCCAAGTAATACAGCATATCATTATAAGGATTAATTACAACCATAACCCAATGAAACCTACATGAAACAAATGAATTCTACAGCTCTTTATTGTCACACACAAAACTGAATGAAACTAAACATTGACATTTTAGATTAACTTACCCAAAATTGTAAGGAGCAAAAATCAATTGTTGTTCCTTGCTTTTCTCTAATCTTACTGACAACGCAAACGATCCTTCATCTCGTTTTCCAGAATCATGAGAGAATGAAGATGGATCCGCAAATCCATACAAGTTATCCTTATGATCTTTCTTTAATGATGACCATAGATGTCTTAAGCAAAACAAAGCCAACAATTAACATCTGAATAGATAATACAAACCTCTCTTGAGCATATGCATCATAAGCTTCTACACCAACCTCCCAAAGAGTTTTGAAATCATCAATTAGGGGTGCCAAAATAAATGTCAATATCATTGCCCAACTGCTTAGGACCAAAAATTAACATTGTTAACATCATAAAATTTCTTTTCATACACAACCACGATGGAAGGTTGTAATTCACCATTATAGCTGGCCAACAACTATAACAACTGCTAAGGGAACTATGAGGATTTATCCCTTCAGCTGAAATGGCAAGTTGAAGGTTACTTGGCTCACTCCCAAACTCCGGCCACATGTAATCTACGAGCTTCCATTGGGGAGAATCTGCTGGATGGCGTAATTTACCATCATCTTCCCTATCTTGAGCATGCCAAAGCAAGTTCTCTGCTATCTTCTTAGTACGAAACATTCTCTTAAATCTTGGAATAAGGGGAAAATACCAAAGAACCTTTGCAGGAATCTGGGCTTTCTTCTTCTTCTCACTTAAAGTCTCATCTAAAGTCTTCTTAACCTTCCATCTAGATAGACCACAAGTGGGACATGAAATTGCATCCTTATATTCCTTTCTATATGGAATGCAATCATTTGGATATGCATGTATCTTCTCATATTCTAAGCTTAATGCACATAATGTTTTCTTCGCTTCGTGAAGGGTCAATGGCATTTCATTGTTGGCTGGAAGTAACTCCTCCAAGAAAGTTAATAGTTCTAAGAAACTAACATCAGGCCATCCACCCTTTGCTTTCATGTTGTACAATCTCACAAGAGTTGATAACTTTGAAAACTTTACACAACCAGGGTAGATTGGTTTCTCAGCATCAACATGTAACTGCTCAAACTTTTGTGGATTACTAACAAAATTCTCATGTGCAGCTTGAACCATCTCTACAGTATTGTTTCTAAAATGGTCTTCCTTATAATTCTCCCTCTTCGCATTTGTAATACTTGAACTTGGAACATCTTCTCCATGATAATACCAGACATCATAAGTATTAATGATACCAATGCAAAACATATGATCTTTTATCGTCCTAATTGTACCAAGTTTAACAATCCCACAATCCAAGCACGTACAATGAATCTGATTAGGATCATTTGCATGACGACTAACAAAATCTAAGAACATATCAACCTCGACCTCATACTCAGGTGATCTCATATCCATTTTGATCCAAGTTCTATCCATTCTAAGACAAGTAATATAAGCAAACTAATTATTAGTAATAACAAGACCAACTCTAACTCTTAGTAGTAAGGGGATCCATACATGCTGCAGAGTTATGACTATTTTACTTTTGGACAAAATACTGTTTACTCCCTATACTTATAAAGAATAGACGTTTCAGTCCCCCGCTTTTCAATTTCACCTAGAAAGTCTCTAAACTCTCCAATTTCACATGTTTGGTCCTTACCATCAGTTCTCCGTTAAATTGGTGACGTGGCATTCCTTACACTCTGAAATATCTATTATCCCCCTACTTATTTTTTTTCTTTTATATATATATATATATATATATATATATCTCCTTTCTCTCTTTCACGCAATACACACATCAAAAGTCCCAAAACAAAAAAACCGAACCAAAAAACCCAAAAAAAAAAAAAAAACATTTATGAAGATAGAAAAGGCGCCATGAGCGATCAACAGTTCAACACCACCACCAGGAGCACTCGCAGCTCCACCACCTACGGAGCACGCCTCAGCTCCTCCGCCAAGCCTCGGCCTCCTCCTCACCTTCCCCTTCCTCTCCCTCCTCATCTTCTCCTTCCGCACCGTCGTCGAGAACTGCACCCACCTCCTTACCGCCTTCGTTGACCGCAACCTTTCCCTCAAGTCCCTCATTTCCCGCCTCAACCTCGCCTCCAACCCTTCCTTCTGATCCCCCTCGCCCGACTCCCCTTCTCCGGCCACCTCCGTCTCTGCCACCGCCCCTTCCTCCACCTCACCCGTGTCGGAACCCTCGACAAGGACTTCTTTTCCTGCTATGACGACAACTCCCGCGCCCTCTTTGGCTCCACCCGCAAAGCCCTAATCTTCATCTTCTCTCACTTCATCTCCAAATTAGGGTTTAATGGAACTAGAGTTTCTGACATGGCCAGCTCCGGCCTCTCCTTCAAAGCCGATCAATTCACCATTTCCGTGGATTCGAGGTTTCGAGAAGGACATTTCCATATTTTTGTTGATGTGGATATTTGTGGATACAATTGTGGCGTTTATGTAAGCTGTGGATGCTTGGATTGCTATAGTGGATTCTAGGAAGAGTGGGAAGGAGATTGTTAAGGAAGGGTTGCAGTTGGTGGGATCGATGTTCAGCCAAGCTCTGCAAATCAAATGCTAAACTAGAACAAGAAGAAGATCCGGGGAGGAGTTGGAACATGAAGAAGATTCGGATTAGGATTTGGAAGAGGAGTCGAAAGAGGAATCGGATGAAGATTCCGATGATGATGATGTGGAGGCGGTGGTGGAGGGGAAAATGGAGGTGGTGGTGGCTGAGAGGAGGAGGAGATAGATGATTTTAATGATTCAAAAACGAGAGAAGAATGCATGGAGGATCTGTTGCTTGTGTGCTGTGTGCAGTTGGATGGGATTGAGTATGAAACAAGGCGATGAGGGGGAGATAAACATAGAAGAGAGGGGAGGAAGAAGTTGTTGAGAGAGAGAGAGAGAGAGAATAAATATAAAATAAAAAAAATAAGTGAGGGTATAAAAGACATTTCAAAGTGTAAGGAATGCCACGACAGCAATTTAACGGAGAACTGACGGTAAGGACCAAACGGATGAAATTGGAGAGTTTAGGAACTTTCTAGATGAAATTGAAAAGCAAGGGACTAAAACGTCGACACAGTATTTTGTCATTTACTTTTTCATTTGACCAAGTTTTGAATGATTATAATCTATTACATATATATCAGAAATCAACATATATGAAATGGCAGAAAGTACATTCAAGTAAGTCAAAAATAAGGGATGTAATATCAACTATGGACGATATATATATATATATATATATATATATATATTGAATTCCTCTAATATTATTGTTCATATAAGCCAATCAGGTAAAACTGTATATATAGTATATTGAATTAGAATTAGCATACCTTTCCAATCCAATCAAAGTTGGCTCTAGAAAATTTTATGGACAGATCCTTGTAATCTAAATTCCTTAATGCCATCGACCTGTTATCATAAGCAACAAGACTAATCATAATCTTACTATATTACATTCAAGAACAAAAAGGCCATAAACAAGTGTGCAAAACTTATCTATTTACAAAAATAATAGTAAATTTTACATGTATGGAGGTACTTCCTTTTTTGGGCAAAAGCAACTCAAAACCTTCTCTATAATATCATGTGTTCTGAAAACTTGATGATTCAAGGGTAGTTAGGAAATCTTCTCGAGGTTGATTCAAATGAGGAGGAATCTCCTCGATGAAGATTCGAGTGAGTAGAAATCTCCTCGAGCTTGATGTAAGAAAGGAGAAAGCTCTTTGAGAAAGATTCGAGTGAGATGAAACCTCCTCGAGAAAAATCCTGGTGAGGTGCAATCCCTTCTAGGCTGATCCTAGTAGAAGAGAAAAATCTCTTCAGACCTTATCCTGTTCTATTGGATTCAAAAGAAACTCTTTGAGGAGAAATCTTCTCGAGAGAGATCCGAGTGAGGGGATATCTTCTCCAGGTTGTGTTGAAACAAAAAAAAAAAAAACAAAAAAAAATTCATATATCTCTACGGATAGGCTTATGGTTTGTTGGCTTTGAATAAAGATAATTGCCATTCAAAGTTTGATTGGCTTTGACCAAATTCAAACAGAAAACAGATGAGATATATTGCTATGTGACTGGTTTCAAACGGCAAGCAAGAAATGTTAAATTATCTATCCAACAAGGATAACAAATCCACCAGAATTTCAAGGCTGAGAATATGAATTAGTTGCTGCTTTGATCATATATTCAAATTTGAATTTGAATAAGAGATATCGCCATCTTCATCTCACACGGTGATCCTCAGTTGCCTATAAAAATGCTATACAACAACAAAGAAGAAGGAGGAAAAAAACACTACAGGGAGCAGAAAGAAAAGAAATACATAGAGAGAGAAGAGAGAGAAATCTGCAAGCAAGAAGCCAAGACTCTGACGAAACAGAGAGCAAAATCAAAGCAGCTCGAAAGGAGAAGTTTAGGTATACGCTGCATCATGCTGTTCTTGTCTTCTTTGGCAGAGAATTAATAGGTTCGCTTCAAGCAAAGGGGGCTGTTCATGAATAACTAATGCCCTTTTGAAGACAACCATGGTCGTTCAAGAAAGGCCGAGAAAGCTTCTCTTGCGTTTAGACTGATATGGTCGTTCATGAACGGCCGGAGTCTCAACATGCTTGGCTGCTGCAGTTTCTAACGCTGGAACATGGGGTCATTCATGAATGGCCAAGTTCCAACGCTAAAATTCCGCACAAGACGCCACACTTTCTTCCTTCAATCTCAGCAATACGCATCACACAAGAAGCTGCCCATCCTGCCTCGTATTCCTTTTCCACCATAGCAAAAGCCTTGCACCACCACTTCCAAAACAGGCCATACAAAGCCAAATAACCAAGAGAGATAATCAAAGCCTCAACTTTTAAAAGCTGTCTTTAACCTCTCTCTGTAACCTGCAAACAAAAAGACACAGAAGAGTCAGAAGGCAGGGCTACAGACAAAAAAGATGGCATTTTTACTCAATTAATTTCTAGAGTACTGACAAAATCAATTGAAAGACAACAACAAATACAAAGTTCAGCAAGTGATGTGTGCCTTGAATGGAAGCGGTGCTGAAACGGTGGACAAAGGCAAAGTGTAATTAAGAAATGCTTTGTCAAGCAAATAGCCTCACCTTTCTGAAATTTTAATTATGGAAGAATGGCCAAAACCTGTAGATAATGACAAAAGGCTTTAAGCATTGAGCCTTCAAATTTGTATTGCATAATTATCAAATGCAAACGGTGGTCAAATGAAGGTAATGAACAAGAAGACAAAAGTCCATGATTGATTATTCAAATATGCAAATATGTGTGCAGAAACATGCCATGTCAAAAGGAAAGCAAAGTTTAATTGAATTGCTTTCCGAGATCAATCAAGAAGAAGACAAAAACATGGCTTTTGAATATGGGAGGTAGTGGTACATGGTCAACAAAAAGTGATTGCTTAAGTGGGCACAGAGGCGTTCTTACCAGATTGGAGAAGTCACCCCAGTTTTGCTCTTGCATGCGAATCAAAATCGGCCAATCGCCGGAACAAGCTTTGAATCTGCAGTAACAGAACCATCAAAAGCTTCGTTGGTATTCTATGAAAGCTGAAGAATGGGAAACTTCGAAAGTCTTACCCAGTTTTGAGTCTTTGTTGAATGTGGTAGAATCAAGGCAATCAATTCCTTATTTGTACGAAGCCAGACACCAAGATTCCTTCTCCAGGTCTGATTAAAGTAGCTGGTACCCATCTCCAGTTCGACTTTTAACGCGAGCTCAGGATCACGCCTATTTTCTCTGTCTTATCAAATCGATTGAGATGAGGACGACAGATTGTTATGTGGCTAGAAGCTTTCTCTTGGTTAGGTGGATTGGGCTTGGAGTTTCAGATTGTTGCCTAAGACATAAATTGGGCTCAAATTGGTTGTGAATATAAATGGGTGTCCAATCCACGAGCTTGCTGAATTGCCCACCCACAAATGTGGAAGCCCATTTCCACACAGTTTATCTCAATATTCGAGCCCGGCTAATTTCGCTTGTCGACAACGCAAAAGCCCATTCATACGGCCCAGTACAAGACTCAACACATCGGGTGCCCAAATTTAAATTCGGGTGTCTACAGAAGAAATACATTCGACGGATTCAAAATCAGATATACGTACATCCGTCAACACAAGAATTCTTTTAACACCAGAAATACAAATTTTTATGAACTACGGTCGGTTTGATCCCACAATGGGTACGTAGGCAATCTAGCAACACCCACTAGATGCAACCACAAGTCCAAACAGAATCCCTGACTCTACCAGTCAAAATTTAGCCAGTCCTAAATTGAATCATTGACTCCAGTCAAATTCTGCCAACACCAGAAATACAAATTTTTATGAACTACGGTTGGTTTGATCCCTTTACAGGGTATGTAGGCAATCTAGCAGCACCTACTAGATGCAACCACAAGTCCAAACAGAATCCCTGACTCCACCAGTCAAAATTTAGCCAGTCCTAAATTGAATCATTGACTCCAGTCAAATTCTGCCAACACCAGAAATACAAACTCAAGAACTACAACGGTTTGATCCCTTTACAGGGTATGTAGGCAATCTAGCAACCCACTAGATGCAACCGCAAGTCCAAACAAAATCCCTGACTCCCTGGTTCATCCAATCCGAATCCCTGACCATCAGTCAAATTCTGCCAAACACCAGGAAACCACGCCTTTCCAAAAAAATCATGACTCCCCTGGTTCATCCAATCCGAATCCCTGACCTCATCAGTCAAATTCCGCCAAACACGGAAAGTCACAACCTTTTCCAACAAATCGAATCCCTGGTTCATTTACACCAAATTCGTCCAAACACTATTCACATTCCAAAAGCAATATATACCCTCCAATGGGTCATTCACCCATTGGAATTCTTGAACTACGAGTGGCTTGATCCCTCTCCAAGGGTACGTAGGCAACCCCTTCAAATATCTGGGTGCAGCCGCAAAAACAAATAAACAAACACACATCCCATCAATTGGTTTCTTCATAAATGGAATCAAAAGGTGTTTCCCTATAGCAAGGGATTGTAATTAAGAGACACATTCTGTCTTGAATGGGTCGAACCCGAAATAATAAAAACTCTGTTCACTAAATGAATACGAGTGAAATTATGTTGGGTGACATTTACGTTCGCTGTGTGCAGATTTTCTCTCAACAGGTTGAAGGAGAAATCTCCTCGAAATAGATCTGAGTGAGGGGAAATCTTCTTGAGGTTGATTCAAATGAGGAGTTTCCTCAATATAGATCCTAGTGCGGAGAAATCTCTTCGGTGAGGCAAGGTATCTAATATGAGTCAGCTGCATGCGCCAATCAATACTCACGTTAATAAGGAAACCCCATGCTATCACTACAAAAGACTTGCTTCCTCTGTACTTGTTTATTTTTGGCCAAAAGCTAGCTCAAATTTTCAGT
Source organism: Rosa lucieae (assembly GCA_024704745.1). Taxonomy (NCBI): domain Eukaryota; kingdom Viridiplantae; phylum Streptophyta; class Magnoliopsida; order Rosales; family Rosaceae; genus Rosa; species Rosa lucieae. The sequence goes on along the minus strand of JANPXK010000420.1, from coordinate 24,535 downwards.
ATCAAAATGTGAAGCATGACATTTTGACTTAAAAACACAACAAGACCTGAGAGTGCATTCTTATTTCCAATATTTTCATGAACCTTACTTCTTTAGTCATAGACAACGAACTAGTTGGACCATTCATAGAGAGAGAAAAAAATAACAAATCTCAAACTCCATAAGAAATATAAGAGCCAGTAGCTTAACCAGGCTTACAACAATAAAAAGAAAAGCATGAAGAAACACTCCTATCTCTTTCAACATTCTATTTGGGCCGTCTCACAGGAGATGCACAGTACATAAAATGAAAGCTTTTCTTGAGTATGTATCCCCAGTTAGAATTTACACCTCAATCAATTCCAAGAAAGGAACCTATGTAACAAAATAACAAAATTCAAACCTTACACAAAACTCCATGTTGAATATGTCTACTTTAAATCAAGGAACCCCATTAGAACTGCACAAATTAACAAATCCCTAAACTCTATTCCATAAGATTGCTATCTTATAATTGATATTGAAATTGAAATGTTGTCCCAGAAGCAGTGAAATTTAACACAATGACTGTACATTTTAAATGGATCATCTCAAAATAGAAGAAGAAAAGAACATGCCTTTAGCTACCATATTTCCATGAGAAGAGAAGACACTTACCAAGATGCAATTTCAAAATTGATCTCACAAACTACTTCATCTTTCTAAACGTGTTCACCAGTTCTCAACAATCAAGTCATCTGTAGATAGTCAAACAAAATAGTAATGAAATATAACAAAACCTAAAACAAAGATGGAGAAAAGTAAAAACGAACTCAAAATACCCAATCCAAATCATGAATAAATCTAAGAAATAAACAACCCAGAAACAGATTCAAAGCAATTACTTAAACAATAGAAAATTGGGAACTTGGTACCTTACGAGAACTTTACGTACTCAAAGCGGAGGTAACCTGGAGGCTTGGATAATCGGTGTTCGTATGATCAGAGAGGAAGGTAAGTTTTTTTCTTTTCTACTCACAAATATGAATGTTAGATTTGATAAAGTGAATAGGATTAGAGGGAAAGTGAATTCGATATATTGCCATTTTGGTACAAATCTCAAGTGTTGCAGAGAGAAGATTTGGGGATACTCAAAAATTGTAGAGGGAAACTTAAGATGAACAAGAAAGATTTGGCGATTTGGCACTGAGAGATTTTTGTTTCTTCAATCGGTGTGTGATTTGGAGATAGAAGTAAAAAGTCTTCAAAACTTTTAGAAATGTAGGGGAATCGAACTCTAGACCTCAAGTCTAGTGAGATATCAGTGTGTTTTGCTCATTTTAAATGTTTTAAGACTCAATCATTACTTTGTCCTTATATATATATAAGGACGTTGACTTTGGTTCAAGGAGTGAGGGCCTTTGCTTTAATTAAAAGGCAAACAGTCTATCATGTCGTAGTAGAGTAGTAGACATATAAAGACATTTTTTTAGAGCGGGGGGTGAAATTTGCACTTCTAAATTTGCAAACAACACCCCCTTTCATTTTTTTTATTAATATTTTATCCTAAATTTTTTTGCACTTCCTAAAATACCCTCAAAAGTTAGATTTTCTTTTTGGGTTCTCTCTCTCTCTCTCTCGCATTCTCTTCTCCCAAATCGCGACAACACTTCCTCTACTCTCTTTCTTCTCCAGACAATGACAGAGTCTCTTTTCCATTGAAAATTGATCAACCTCAACCTTCGTCCTTCCAAACCAGGTCAAATCTCAACTGTTCTCTTTGCTATCTCACTATATCTACTCTAATTTCATGTATATCTTTGCTTTTCTCTTCTGCAATTCAATTGTTCTTATTGTTCCTTCTCTTCTGGTTCATATCAAATTGCACAAGTGTCTTTCTTTATGATTTGTGGGTAATAAGTTTGCTGATAAATTGAGAAATTTGGAGTCCTTATTGCTTTTCGAAATCCTTTCAAAATTTGGAGATTGAAAAAATTGGGTTGCTTTATGCCTTTTGGGTTAGTCAAATATTTTTTGTTTACTTTCTTTCTTTCTTTCTTTTGATTGATGCATTCTGTTTTCTTGTTACGCATGTGTTATTGGTAGTCATATTTTGTTCTGCACATTGTTATACATACTATTCTGGTAAGATTTAGGAGATGGATGACTTCCTGGTATGAATAGATTCTTTGAACTTGATAAATTCTTTTTATGGGGTTAGGCAAACTGAATTCTGTGAATTACTTTCCGGTATGTTACTAATGGGATTATTGTGAGTTTGGCTCTAAATTGAAAGCGAAATAAGGTAACCAATAAGGAATGAATGTAGTGTGAGAGAAATTAAGAATAGTGAATGATGGAAAGAAATTGTTCATGTGTATTTGAAAGTAGTGCCGATATCAGTTTACCCTTTTCATGTAATTTCTTATCTTGCTGGAAAACCATTCTACTTCTTGTACAGCTCAACAAGTCATAGTAATACAGTTTGATAAATTTTGTGATTATTGACTTAAGTCATGAAATCTTTTGGAGAAATAAGGTCATCTCTTCATCAAGTGCAGTGTATTCGGTAAGAAATAATTACAGAAAAACGAAATTCTCTAACATTATCAAGTTATTTGAGTAGTGTAAATAGTGGGTTTCATGGTTGTATCAGTCATGGAATTGTCTTTCTTGAATTTATATGTAGGCAGCATGTAGAGAGTTGTCCTTATTTTATTGAAAGTGCTTATGTGCCTTATGAGACCAGGAAGGAGAGAAAAAAAAACAATTTAGAAGGATAGTCTGATGTTTGGATCATAAGCTTCTTGACTGTGCGTAGTGGAGTTTGACATAATAAAATCCTTTTCATTCAACTATGTTTTAATTTTGTTAGTGAGATCAGTGGTCACTCCTGCGGAAGCTATTGTCGGGTTTGAAGAGATGGTTGCTGGGACTCAGTGAAAGTATTACATGCTAGGTGGTAAAAGTGGAGTTGGAAAAACGAGCTGTGCAGCTTCACTTGCTGTAAAGTTTGCTAACAATGGGCATCTCACTCTTCTGGTTTCCACGGATCCAGCACATTCGTTGAGTGATTCCCTGTGCAGCTTCACTTGCTGTAAAGTTTGCTAATACTGAGCTGTTGGTTTCCACTAATATACAAAACTGCACACCCAAAAGTTTGCTTCTTGTTGGTTTGGATTGTAGCTGGGCGTATCATTCTTGTTGGCCTTCGTGACTGTGACAAAGCTGATTTGATTCTCAAGTACATGCCTGATGAGCCAATGCTGCTGAAGATTAGGATGAAGGTGGTGCTGATGCATGGAGTTTGAAGATGAAGATATTGATAAGACTTAGTGTTTGCAGATCAACTTTTTTCCAGTGTTATATGTTAGCTTTACTGATTTGGGGTTTATTGACACCACCCTAAGTGAAACTTGGATTGGCAGCTAGTACTTTATGGTTTTGTGTTTTTCGTTTCCAGATTGGCAATTTGTCATGTTCCATGTAAATTGGTCATGTTCCCCTCTAAAATCATGAGGGAATAGAGACAGGGTTTTGTTTCCTAACCACACTTTCTCTTTATTTACATGAAAGTGATCTGGTGGAATACTATTTTGTGTACCTATGCTCTAAGTAAAGAAATTTTGGGCTAAATACTGTTTACTACCTTGTGGTTTAAGTTCAAAATCAATTCAGTCTCTGAACTTCTAATTTCATCAAATACACCCCTGCACTATAATTTCTCGTCTAATAGCTCCTTCCGTCATGCTCTCCGTGAAATGGATCTGTTAACCGATAATGTGGCATGCCAACTCAACCCCGATAGGGCCCACTTGACAGGGAAAATTCCCAAATTAACCATATCTCTCTTCCAACCCAGATTAACCCCTTCCTCTCTTCTAACTCGCCTCAAGATCAGAATTTCAGCTTCTTCCTTCTTCCATATCACTGTAAAGTATTGTAATTGCATCTGGGTAGTTTTTCACAATTTCACCTCCCATTCCAATCTTCCTCACTCACCTGAATCTCTCACTCTCTGTCAACTTCTAATTAAACTCGATTCCCGCAACCCAAAATGCTGAGAAGAATCTGGTCGAGGTGACCCCACTGCCCCTGTTACGGCGTCTACATCTGCTCCATTGGCCTTCCTCTATGTGTTTCAGGGATAACCCATCATCATCCGCATCTCACCCACGAGTATGTTCTTCCACTTGAGTCCTTTCTTGCATATGTTCTGGGTTTTCATTCTCTTTTTGTTGGGTGGTTGTCTATTTTAGGATGACGGATCATTATTGGAGAAGGGAGGCCATCAAAAAGTATTGATCGAAAGCCAGAGAGGAGTTGAATGCAAATCTAGAAATGGGTATTAAGAGGATCAGAAAGAATGGTGGAAGAGATCACGGATGGTGATCTAGCTGCTCTACTGCATGATCTGTCCCTTTGTTATTTGGCTGATTGTATTGCTAAAGCTGCTTAGCTAGCTAAAAGCTTAGTGTGTAGGACCTTAAATCTCAATCTAATTAGCACCCGTGTGTTTGGACCTGCTTTAATTCAATAATGAATTTTCTATGTGGGTTTTGTTGAATTAAATTTGGTATGAATTATGTTTTGTATAGATGATTGGATGTTGTGGTGATTTTGATGTTATTCTTTGTCGTTTGTTTTTTTGACAGCAAACCAGGAAAGATCATGTGATCTTAATTTATTGAGCTTTAAGAATCTGTTGCTGGAGATGGTATAAAATTGATACAAGGTACATGGCATACAATTAATTGGTATGTATAATTGCTGTGGAAGCGTCACAAATAGGCAAGGACTGAAAAATCGAAAAAATCGGTGAAATTTCGCCGAAAATTTCTTTTTTTTTATGCCCGATATATCCATAACATACCATGACAATTTCAGTCGAAATTTTCGATATTTCCCGATATTTCCGATATTTCCCGAAATTTTCGATATTTCCCTATATTTCCCCATACATTCCATCTCCACCAACAATTCTCACATGTAAAGTCAATCTCCGTGGGCCCAGCACGTGTGGTGGATGAGTAGTTGGCCAAAAAACCAACAACAACACCAGGGATCAAACCTTGGTCATCCCACTACCCTTTGAGAGGGTTTGCTAACTCTATTGCACAAACTTTTATGTATTAATCACAACATTCTAATATATATTCATTCGCCTACGAATCTGAAAACTTAGATACACGTCCAATCAATAACTAACTTGAAACACTTAATTACTATATTGAATTTTTTTTTTTTACTAAATGTTCAAATATTTTACAACAACATTTCAAATTATAACTTCTATAAATAGTTTAAAATAATTTTCATACCTTGCACCAAATAATCTTCATACCTTGTACCTCATAGGTCTTCTATGTGGTTCTAAGTTACTCATGTAATTCAAGGTGTAATGTATGATATGTACAAAAAATGTATATAAGGCGTGATGGCTTAGCCTCCCATTGGGTTTCCAGCCATAAAAAAAAAAATAGATGTTTATTTCAAAAAATTTCAGAGTTATCGACGATTCAGCATTTACCGTTTCATCTTAAATTATTACAAATTACTATATAACAAAGTTTATTCAAGGTTTTCTTTCTATATATAGTAGACAATTGATAAAATAAACATATCTAAAAGTTTCACTTAAAATTTCCATGTTTTTCTTCAAATTTCCATCATTTTTCTTGATTATTTACCGAAATTGATATATCCTCGATATTTCCGTCGAAATTTCCGTTTTCGGGACCATCGATATTTCTTCGAAACTCGATATTTTGGTCCTTGCAAATAGGCTGGTCCATACTGGGATATTTATCAACAGACAAATAATTCTTTGCTTTGTAAGACATGCCGTACACGAAGAACCTGTGATATATGCTTTTCTTCTGGACCGATAATACATGTCAGGAATTAATATTATCATTCCGAGAAAGTCGTAATGAGGGGCTATCTGGCTTCCTACTCTTCCTCAAAGAGATCAAGAGAAGATCTTCATCAGTTCCAAGGATTTACGGGCTTCTTCTAAGCATGTTGACGATACTTTTTCATGTTCTTGTTAACAGAAATTGAGTTGCAGTGAAGATAATACTTGAACAGGCCGGATCTCTAATCTCAAACTCATCCGTAGCAGTGTCATACCCACATATGATCACATATTGACCTGTGTAATCAGAGTTGCTTCCACAAAGGTCTGAGATAAAAACATTGTCCTGACTAGATGGGCTCAACTTATACTGATCAACCAGTACTATGGCAATGTATTTCCCATAGAGAATCAAGAAACAAATTTCTTCTCGACTGACTGACCTGCACTTTATCCTAATTCCATCTTCCAGTGCTTTTTGAAAAGTGTATCAACTCGCACCAAATCATTAGGCAAAAACCATCAGAACACAGGCGAGGCCACAATCCCAAGAATATAGCTGGTTCATGTATGGGACTTCAACAAGAGAGATAGGGTTAATTTGGGAATTTTCCATCTCAAGTGGGCCCTATTGGCATGAGTTAGCATGCCACGTCAGCTGTTAATGACTCGATTTCACGGAGGCATGACAGAATGAGCTATTGGACTAGAAATTATAGTGCATGGGTGTTTTTGATGAAATTAGAAGTTCAGGGACTAAATTGATTTTAGACCCAAACTATAGAGTAGTAAACAGTATTTAGCCCTTAAATAAATAAATACATGAAACTGATTGCTGAAATTGAAACTCGTATCCATATAGATTCTGACATTCCACAGTTTCTCCAAGAGTTCAACAAACACTGAAACACTAGTTACAAGAATTTAAGATATCTTTCTGTATGCACGACACTACAGAATGTATATACACAAACTATGTCATCTCCTTTCCTACGTCATCTACAAAACTCCCCTATGCTGTGAGAGATACAAAAAGAACGTAGTCCAAGCCATGCATGCACAAAAAGCTATCATAAATTTCTTGTTCCCTGCACAAAGAAGCAAAATGCAGACAAAGAGTCAGCTTACATTATTCATTGAACAAAGGGTATGGTATGTATTGGATGAAAAATCATTAGAAAAAACAACCTAATTTCCAAGCCCCATCTCCATTATTACTAATTTCTAACTCTTACTGATAAAGCACTCTTACTGCTGCATTATTTCTCTTAGTGATCAGAAACTCAAGGAGCAAGAGACATAACCAGATAGTTGCACTCCATGATATGAGTTCACACTTACACAGTTATATATAACAAAAGGACTACTAGAAACTAAAAGAATGAGGGGCCAATCCAGCAAACAAAGTGACTCACATAATTCATTTTGCCTAACCTCATAATGCATAACAAAAAACAGCAAGTTAGCAACCAATTCAGAATTCCTCAAAATGCAGAACAAATAAATCAGAATGTGTCAACCAAATAAATCAGAATGTGTCAACCAAATAAATCAGAATGTGTCAACCAAAAGAAAGGAAGAAAATAAACAAAACATTCTTACTAACCCAAAAGAAGCTAGGAGCCTCACTGTGTTCCTAGTGCGGTAGACTTATTAATTGAAGTACACTTCACTACTACAGAAAATAGATTTAAGGACGATCGAAAAACGTCCTAAAAAACTTTAGATGACACATTAAAAAAAAGTCATCTATTAAGGAGTTATAGTAAGTCATCTTTTAGGACGTTGAAAAAACGTCCTTAAATGTGTACAAGGACAATGAAAAAGCATCATTGTTTCTATTAATAAACGTCATCTAATGTCTACAAGGACACTAGAAATATGTCCTTATAACTTAAAAGAGCGTCAACTAATATCTATAAGGACGAGAAAAACGCATAGGTTCATAAAAACATCCTTAAACATATTGAGGACGAAGAAAAAACGTCCTTGTCTTTTCCATGACAAAAAAAAAAAAAAATTCAAATATGCAAACACAGGATTACTAACCAAAATAGATATCTACATCCAAAGTACAATATCAATGAGCATAGATTTATTTTCCCATGTTCACTAAACTAAAATTTACAATCTTCATTCAATCCACATCACATTCATCATGAGCATCATGAGTTTGTCTTGAACTGCAATATCAATAAAAGTATATTAAAGAATGATAACCAGTGCGAACATAAGCCTTCTCAATCAAAACCGATATTCTTACTCTCAAATAGAACTGAAGTACATGTATTCCAAAGATTTAAATCAGCATATTAATGGAAACTAGCATATGTGAGCCAAACTACAAACTACAGGAAAGCTAGAATATTATATAATAAGGTCTATGTGAGAGATGCAAGCCAACAATGTCATAAGTATGTCTATTATCGCTAACAAATAAGTCCCAGCAATAGACTCATGAATTCAATGAGTTCAGATATGAAATTTTCGTAATTTTCGGTTTATAGGTTCTTACCTTACTTTCTCTAAAAATCTTGGACCACATTAGAGCTAGTTGAATCTCCAATTATCACCTGAAATATCCATAATGTATTTTTAGTTCACAATACTAAAAAAATTCAGGGTACTAAATTGATAGCTCCACAATTACATTAGTCAACTAACTAAGCTTTATGAAATCAGAACAAAAAAGAGAGTTGGTTAGTTAACTAATGATGACACAATTGATCAAACTAAGAAATAAGAGTGTATATTTATATGAATTTGTTCATAAAAGTGTGACTAAGAGCATAAACCACCCCCTGAAGTGGCATCTCCTGTAAGGCTGATATATGTTCTTTAAAGTAGCATTTAGAAGTTTAGTACATTAAAATATTCTAACCAAATTGAAAAAGTTATCAAAGAACTAAATAGAAAATAAACAAATTAGTGAATAAACAAGTACCTGAAAACAGATAGCACTATTAACTTAATTGCTCTTTTAACCCAACCTGCTATCAATCAAAGAAATTAAAACAATATAGTCAAACTTAAAAATACACACACACACACACACCAAGAGTTTCCACTACTAGAGCGAGAAAAAACAATCTAACAATTCAAAAAACAATTAATGAATCATTTGTAGCAAACTAGGAAATTCCTTGACCTGTTTAAGAAAGCAATCGACCTCAGTAGCAGTCCAAATAAACACTTATAGCAGACTGTTTTGCATCCAAAAGCTTCACCTTATCCCTTTGTCCCTGTCCAAGTGAATCACCAAATTCAAAAGCTAATACACAGTTTGCATATTCATTGGAAGTATTTAATCTACAATACTAAAACACTTGTGTTAAAAACAAGAGCCCCTTGCAAGAATACCAAATAGGGTCAATAACACCAACAATAAGCATTCTTACACAGTTGGTATAACATTCAAATTATTTAACGACTCACTTAATTATGCCCATGAATTGAATATAGGTGTGAAGACTTTAGCCCATGAATTGACTAACATTCATTCTTAATTCACTTCTATTTCACGGACCCTAAGAGTATCAATCTGTTGGTCATGAAAAAAAATTTCCCCACTCCTTTTTTGGCCCCTGAGCAGAACTATAGATGGAAAAGAATAAAATAAATAAAATAAAGAAATCAAAGAACTTGAGAAAAGCTCTTAAATCAAACTCAGAATTCCAAATCTCAGCTCCTAAATTTTTATCAAACCTCAAATCAAGACATAACTATAAAGAACAGATCTAGAACATGGATTACAAAACCTATATCAGAGAGATACTATAGAATTGCGAGGTAGATTTGTGCAAAAGATGAGAGAGTGTGACCTACGCCTTCCAAATCGAGTATAAGATCTTGCCATTCACTAGGTTGCAGCTGTTCACATGGCAAAGGTCCGCTTAGCTGTGGTGCGTGGTGATGAAGCGGAAGACTATGTTCTCGGGACACTTTGGTGAATGATAGATCAGACACCATCGATGAAGCCATGGTAAGTCCAAGGTCGGTTTTGAGTGCTTGTTGATATGGGTTTGTAGCGATGTGAATCATGGAGGGGTTGTAGCGATGAGAGAAGGTTCGATTTGGAGAAAGCTCAGTCTTTTTATTTTTTGGTCTAGAGAGAGAGAGAGAGAGAGAGAGAGAGAGAGAGAGAGAGCTCAGTTAGAGAACACGAAAGCAATTGGAGATTTTTTTTTTTTCTTCTTTTTGTTGGGAGAAAGAAGCAGCTAAAAACAAAAAAACACGGAGGTTTAAAAAGTCCTACGTCGCTAATGAGTTACAAGGACAGTCAAAGAAAAAAACGTCTTTGAATCTTTGGGCCAGGTGTCTACGAAGCCCAATTTTGTAGTAGTGCTTGTTACGATAATGGCCAATATTACCCCAGCCACTACATTTTCGAGGTGCCTTCCCCACTCTCTCAAAATATGAAGGTTCCTGCCTTGTAGAGCTAGTTTCCTTTCTTTTATTTGATCCTACCGGACGAACTATGTGAGGTTGAAGAGTAGGTTCAAAAATTAAAAGACAAGATGCACCAAGAATCTGAGAAAGTTGCCTTAATGTATTTTCTTTTTGCATAAGAGGCTGTTTTTCATACTTCTCTTTAACCTAAGATAAAAGACTACTAAATGGATCTTCATGATCCAAACTTGCACAATGATCATTAGTGAATGATCTTGTATCAATCCTCCATTGCTCATGAATCTGATTTAAAGGCAGCACTTCAATCCTCATCTGCTTGATCATGTGCACACATGGAAGACCCATGGTTTTGGAAAACTGGCCCTTGCATTGGGATGAATAGTCTTTGGTATTTGCCAACAAATATTGCTTTTGTAACTCAAACAAAGCATAGAAACATACCTTATTAATCACCTCTTTAAAGAAAGGGATGCAAAGCTTTTGAGGAACATGAATCTTTTCACTTGCAAGTTGAGTTCTAATTTCTTGAAACTGATTTTGAATAGCAAGACAAATATTTTCCTTCACTTCACGGAGACCACCAGTAGAAACTTGAAGATATTTCTTTAAGGTTCCATGTGCACCTTCTGCTCTAGAAGTAACATTATTACCAAAGTGTGAAGTCTGTCCGGTCCATGCAAATACAAACATCTCTTTCCATGGAAGCCAAGTATTGCCAATGTAAGTCAGAATGGAAGCATAGCCTTTGTACTCAATTTGAAAACGGTTCCAAGCTTCATTAAACGTCGACACGTCCCAAGACTTTACAAGGGTACTCCAAGAAGACATAAAACCAACCCAATCTACATCTTCCTTAAACTGACCATTATAATGTGCAAGAATATTTTTTTCAATATGCCATATATATGCATAAAAGATTAGGAGTCATCGGAAATACAACTTGTACTGCTTTCATTAATGCCAACTCCCTATCACTTACAATCGCCAATGGATGATTACCATCTCCCAACAACTTACTGAACATTTCAAGAGCCCATTGATAATCTTGTTGTTCCTCTTTTTGCATGAAAACAAAACACGAATAGAATGATGTGTTGAAGCTCGACACTCCTACAATCTCAAGTAATGGCATCTTCTACTTATTTGTCTTATAAGTACAATCCATCACAAAGACATTAGAGTAGCTTATAGTCAACTCAATGGAAGTGGGATGAGCAAAGAATAGATGAGTCAAATGACCAGAGTGATCGTATTTGACATTATGAGAAAAACCAGCACCACCAAGCTCATCTAATAATGCTTGAATAATTGAACGGCCACCTAGAGAGAATTTGACGTGGTTTTATGCCAGCCCGACTCATTTATTCAACTTGTAAGGCTTTCTCTTTAGTAAACCGATGACAAAATGGATGTCCAGCCATGTCAGTGGAAGGCTGATGGTTATGTAAAAACTTGCTTATCTCGACCTTCCACAACCCTTCGGCTGTCCTTCTTCCCAGAATTTTGAAAGGGCAATCTATCTGATGAGAAGCTGAATTCTTTTTCTTCTCCTCAAGTGCAGAGTAGGTTCGATAACAAACACCTCTATCACAACCAATAGCCACATATCTATTGCTTTCAGATATTTTGATTACCATAACATACCCTTACAGCAACCCAATCTTACGAATAGCACTGAGAAGTTCTTCTCGATTTTCAAAAAATTTCGTCAATAATGAGAGGAATGCATCAGAAACATCAATCATAGAGGCACCTTCAAGTAAATCAAAGAAAAACAAAATAATTAGCTCTAAACATAATAAAAGTGATAGCACATAATACTTACCATTGACAATGGGGACTTCAATGATACTAGACAGGTGATTTGATTGTAAATCTTCTTCCATATCATCTGAAGACAGATCCACGGACTCTTCTTCCATTGTAATGGTAACCTCCTCAGTAGTTGATTTTGAGCATAAAAGCAGCCCAATTTTTTCAATCTCCAAATTTTGAAAGGATTTCAAAAAGCAATAAGGACTCCAAATTTCTCAATTTATCAGCAAACGTATTACCCACAAATACGATCAGCAAACTTATTACCCACAAATAATGCTTCAATTTATCAGCAAACTTATTACCCACAAATCATAAAGAAAGACACTTGTGCAATTTGATATGAGCCAGAAGAGAAGGAACAGTAGAACAATTGAATTGCACAAGAGAAAAGCAAAGATGAACATGAAATTAGAGTAGATATAGTGAGATAGCAAAGAGAAAAGTTGGGATTTGACCTGGTTTGGAAGGACGAAGGTTGAGGTTGATCAATTTTCAATGGAAAAGAGACTCTGTTATTGTTAGGAGAAGAAAGAGAGAAGAGGAAGTGTTATCGCGATTTGGGAGAAAAGAAATATCTGACTTTTGAGAGTATTTTAGGAAGTGCAAAAAAATTTGGGATGAAATATTATTAAACAAATGAAAGGGGGTGTGGTTTGCAAATTTGGATGTGCAAATTTCACCCCCCAAAACTTATTTATACATGTGATCCATTGAATTAAATAAATGAATAGGCATATTCTGTGGGAAAGTTTGTTGTCTAGCTAAAAGTGCTGTTACACACACCATACTCCCATATCGGAGATATTTTTCAAACTTATTGTCTATTCATACCTCTGTGACAACCGTATTAGGCCAATCCAACCTGATAAAGGGCTATGGCAAAACTCACTTTATGTTGTCCAATGGTACTGAACCTACCATTAATGAGGCTTTATAATCTCCATGTTCCAAAAGAACATTATTGAATATTAAGGATATTCGAACCAACGGTTACCACGTTGAAACCACTGAGAAAAATTAGAGGAATATCTTTGCATAGCCTCCGAGTGTGTGGCCAGAAGCGTACATTGGAGAAATTGAAATTTGTTAGCTAGAAGTTAAGAATTTGAGCAACTACTTGCTATGGCATGACCCTTTGGGACACCTAGGTCAAAATATGATGCATCGTATCCTCAACTCATCACACGTGCATCCCCTTCTGAATAAGGGTCTTGTATATAATGACACATTATGCCAAGCTTACTCGTTAGGAATGTTCAATACGAGATCATCATATGCAAAGACTAGTACATACACCACCATTTTTCTGCACATAATGCAAGGAAAATTTGTGGACATATCCAACCACCATGTGGACCAGTTAAATATTAATGGTTTTGGTTGATGTATAGATAAAGTGATCACATGTTACACTACCATCCATAAGAAAATGCTGCTTTTGATAAACACTCGCCCAGATCATGAAATTGAGAGATCACCACTCGGATTATCCCATAAAGTGCATAAGACTTGATAATGCCAGAGAGTTTACATCGAAGTCTTTCGATGATTATTGCATATCCTTTGGGTTTGATGCTGAACATTTAGTTCCCTATGTTCACACCCAAGATGGTCTAGCAGATAGAATCTTGGTAATGCGCACCCAGCTTCTAATTTTTGCATGGGGCTATGCAATCTTCCATGCAGCCATGTTGGTCACGTTAAGGCTCACTGCTACCAACCTTACTCCGCATTACAGTTGGTGACTGGGTACGAACCTGATGTTTCGCACTTATGCGCATTTGGGTATGCAGTCCTCGTGCCAATTATGCCGTCACAACGTACAAACTTGGGTCCTCAACAAAGGATAGGCATACATGTCGATTGCGAGTCTCATCCATTATGTGCTCTTTAAAGCCCTTGACATGCGATCTCTTTACCGCTAGATTTGCGGATTGTCACTTTGATGAGACAATCTTCCAGCCGTTAGGGGGAGATAAGAAAGTTACTGTTCCTGATGAACGGCGTGAATTAATATGGAATGTCCCCACAATGTCTCATCTTGATCCCCAAACCGCATGAAAATAGTGAAGTGCAGACAATTCTAGATCTATAGAGTATAGAATAGAATATGCCAAAGACTTTCTCTAATCTAGCTAAAGTGATGAGATCATATATACCTGTTGCAAATGTGCCTACAAGGATAAACGTCCCTGTAGGATATGTAGTCCCAGATGGACGAGGTATGACCATGACGGCTAACAAGTCATATGTCCTTGCCCAGAAGCGAGGTAGACCATTAGGTTCAAAGGATTCATATCCCCAGAAGAGGGTAAACTTGGCACAAACGAATACTCTTGACATCGTAATCTCAAACTGATTTATCTCACGAGATAAATCCGGATTATAGGTACGTCCTAGAAGAGACCATGTTGGGGGACACTTCAATATTTAAACTCACTCCCGAGAATAGAGAAATCTCGGTAAATTAGTGAGATTTGGAATCGGGGTGAGATTATCATCGATGATATATTAGTATTTGCGGTGGTCACTGAAACTATAATATGTGATGACCTCGAACCTTGCTTTTTTTATCAATATCAATGAAGAGACGACTAGCCAAAAATGAAATAGACAATCCAGGTCGAATTAGATTCCTTGACAAAGATAAGGGTGTTTGGACCTATTGTTCCTACACCTCCCCATGTTAAACCTGTAAGATTTAAATGGGCATTTGTAAGGAAGCGTAATGAGAAAAATGAGATTGTGACACAAAAGGCTCGTCTAGTGGCGCAAGGATTTTCTCAACACCCTGTGATTGATTACGAGGAGGCGTATTCTCCCGTAATGGACGTCATAACGTTCCGCGATCTTATCAGTTTAGTAGTTTCCGAAAAACTGAATATGCAGCTTATAAATGTGGTCACAGCTTATCTTTATGGGGATCATGATACAAAGATATACATAAAAGTTCCTGAATGACTTAATATACCCTATGCAAATAAGTTCTACACTACGGAACACGCTCTTCATTAGTTTTGGGCGTTCACTTGATGGATTGAAACAATCTAGACGGAGGTGGTATAACTGTCTACGTGAATATTTGATCAAGATGGGATATGTGAATAATAAACTATGCCCATGTGTGTTTATGAAGGAAACAAGTTCCGGGTTTGCAATTATGACTGTCTATGTCAAAGACATGAATTTGATTGATACTCCTGAAGAGATCAAGGAAACCGCAAAGCACCTGAAGTCAGAATTTGAGATGAAAGGCTTTGGGAGAAAAAATTATTGTCTCGACCTGGAGCCCGAGGACAGTGGAGATGAAATTTTAGTCCATCAACCAAATTATATCCAGAAGATGTTAAGACGCTTTAATGAGGATAAAAGCAAGCACACCCATGGACGTTCGAAGTCTAGAGAACCATATCATCCTGCAGATGATAACGAACAGATATTGGTGCCAGAAGTCCCATATCTAAGTGCAATAGGCACATTATTGTACTTGGCTCAATGCCCTAGACAGGATATCTCATTCGATGTGAACTTGTTAGCTAGATATAGTTTTGCGCCAACACGCCGCCACTGGAATGGCATTAAAGACATTTTTCACTACCTTAGAGGTACGATGGACATGGGCTTATTCTATCCCTATGCATCAAGGAATGGATCAAACCCCCTTTATCCTTAGAATGATGCTCGCCTTGTTGGATATGCTGATATAGACTATCTATCAGACCCGCACAGGGCGCGTTCCCAGGCTGGTTATGTCTTTACCATTGGGAATACTACAATTTCTTAGAGGTCTATGAAACATACCCTTATTGCTACCTCTTCGAATCATGCTGAGATTCTAGCCCTTCACGAACTAGTACGTGAATGTATATGGTTGAGAGCCATCACAAAAGCATGTTCGAAGCACATGTGGACTGCATTCCACCATTGATGAACTGACCATTATCTACGAGGATAATGCTGCTTACATAGAGCAGATAAAGACAAGTTTCATCAAAGGAGATAACACCAAACATATTGCGTCGAAATTCTCCTTCAATCAGTAACAACAGGAGCATCAGAAGATTGAAGTTAACCAGATTTAATCTGAAGACAATCGTGCAGACCTCTTTACTAAGTCACTACCAAAGTCTACATTCCAGAAGCATGTACAAGGTATTAGTCTATGTAAATTATCTGAATTACCTAATATGTAATTTTCAGGGGGAGTTGAAATCAGGGGGAGTATCCCGAAGCATACCCACTTGACCATCATGTACTCTTTTTGTCATTCGTCCAGAGTTATTTTATCCCACAGGGTTTTGTTACCTAGCAAGGTTTTGACTAGTCACATCTTTAACATGGTCACCCCACTTACTGCATCCAGAAGATGCTTTGATTTGACATGTATATGCATTTGCTCATCTTTTCCCTTCGACCACGGGTTTCTCCCACTGGGTTTATCGGGCAAGGTTTTGGTGTAGCAACTCTAATGCATCCCTCTCGCAGACATACTACCTACTTATGATGTTGATAAGAAGATTTCACCTATCTCTAAAGCTGTGATACTGCTACTCCACACTTAAGCACGTTGTGCTCTTTTTCTCCTTGGACCAAGGTTGTTTTTTCTCATAGGGTTTTTATTACTTGGCAATGTTTTTGACGTGGCAACTTAGAAGCGTACAGCCTAGGCAACACTATTGACATGAAATATTCAAAGGGGAGTGTTATAAATATTTGTGGATAATCATGTAAATAGATGTTCAGTAATAGGTGTCTATCCCTATAGATTGGTGATTGATAGGTTGTAATTGTAGGAGTGATTAAATTGTAATTGAGTATTACATTTTTGTATACACCATGTAGTCCTATATAAGACTCCTCATGGTGAGATGAATAACACACATCCCATTCTCTATGTCTAAACTCTCTCTCTCTCAAATTCTTTTCTGTTTTACAACATGATTTTCTTTGTGGAATTGTTTTGATAATATGTACCAGGTTACAAAGGATGTGGAGTTTAGAGTTGTCAATAGTGAGGAATAAGGAGTGGAAGCCATCAAAGGATACTGAGGTGAAACCGGTAAAGGCTGTGGACTTAAAACTACAAAAATATGAGGAGTTGAAAGCAGTAGAGGATGTGGCGTTAAAACCAACAAATGGTGCGGACATGGAACCAGACAAAGATGTGGAGTTGAAACCATCAGAGGATAGTTATATGAGTTCAATGCAATTATACAACCTGCAGCAAAGTGCAGGATCTCTATCTAGTGTCTACTAGCTAGTAGACTAAAAAGCGAAAGATCTTATTTGCAATTCATCAGTAGATTATCAAGGATCAACTCTCTTCTTTTGCCAGTGTTTCCCAATAACATCAAGGTTATCAAGGTAACGAGGTTGCCATCTTTTAACTAGATTGGAGATGATTTCTATTCTGTTGTGTCTATCAGTGTTTTAGGCATGTTTCAGATCCTGATCGTGTTCAGGTTGCTTCTGTTGAAGCGTGAAAATGATTTGATTCAAATAGGAAGCCTAATTTATCATCAAATACCACAGGCATAATGGTAACCATCAAGGAACACCTAAAGATGTATATATTGAATGTCTTAAGTACGCAACAATAGAGGAAGAAAAGATGAATTATACAACAGCGCATGCGCATATACCATATATAATAGCTAGATTTTTTTTTTTTTTTCCCTAAACAGATAGAACATCAAAGCAGGGGGGAAATAAATTGATAACAATATACATGCCGGTGACTAGCTAGCTTGTAGTTTAATTGTTTTATCAAGCAAACATGCCAACAAATTGAGCATCGATCATTTCACTCCACTTAGACGTTCGAATAAGAGTTTATGGGAGGCTGATGTGGATTTGCATTGTTGCTTCTCGTCCTCTTGATTTTCGGGTAGATTAGGCGCCACAACTGCTTTACCAACCAAACTAAAAGTCGAATAGTGTGATATAAAGCAACCAGTACAAGCAATGGAACCCAAAACAATGTGACAGAACCAATAACCATAATAGTGTTGGTATCTCGCTGATTAACACTTTTGGGTATTACCATCTTGGCACCTTCGTTGAAGGTCAGCGCCAAGAATGTGAGAGTGAGACACATCACTATTGACAAGAGCCAGACAAGTGCTTGTCTATGGAGAGGAAATCCACTTATAAGCAAAAGAGTGATGCTCAAAGAAAAAAGGAAGCAGACGGTATTGAAATTCTGGAAGGAGTCGAAGTGATCTGGATGTATGTATCTTGATACTGCAGTTCCGACAACACAAGGGTTTGTTATATTGCAAACAGGTACTCCATGAAAAGTCGTATTGGTGTTCATATCTTGCCAAAACCCACCTGGTGGGTTAATTGTCGCTTGGAATGTCATTGTTGAGATCATGGTAGCCACAACCATCAGCATGCCACGTTTCTCTTCCACCCAATTCCTACGCTTACTGCGTTTCTCTTCCACCCAATCCTCACTCTCATTCCCCTTTTTTGCACTTTTCCTTCCCTTTTTTCCATCTTTCTTTGATTTGTTGTTTAGTAATGGTGGTTGTTGCTGATTTTCATTCTTTCCATTTCTCATGATACCAGCATCCATCAAAACTTGTTGAATTTCCAAACTTACGAAGTCTCTTGGACTATTTTCTACCATGTTTAAAACCTTCCCATGTACAACATTTGCTTCTGCTTGTACAACAGGTAGCGAAAGCAAGTATTTTATGGTCTGCACAGACATAGACTTCCATGTTTAACTTTCTCTATTCTAGATTCAGCTTCAATGAAATTCTAAACTACATAAAAAAATTTTAAAAAAAGGCAATTATTAAATTTGAGAGTGCCTAAAGGGTTAGAAAGCTGTTATAGTGGCAATGAGAGATTGTGATGTTTATCTAACCTCTATATGCATGATTAAAAGTAATGAATCATCTAACTTTTACATTCATGAACATGATTAAAAGTAATGATCAATCTCTTTTACACATCTATATATGCATATATGATTCAAGGACAGAGATATATATGTTTAACCAGAAAAAGAAAAGAAAAGCAAAGATTTATAAGCATTTATACCTCAATTTTCCTTAGCATCACAGCTAATTCGAGGATGGTCATACCACCATCGCATCCAGCTCTAGCATTGAGGAGGTCTCTATTGTCTCCTACCTCTTCCACCAATAGCTTCAAGCATTCTAATTGGTTATAAGTAACACATAAGTGGAACACCGTGTCTCCTCTGTCAAGAACGCTTAACGTGACTGATTCGGGGTTTGCGCGCATCAGCTCAGCTAAGACCTCAGCGTGTCCTCTCATAGCGGCATAGTGAAGAGGGATTCTTCCATCCTGATCCCGAAACAAGCAAGCGTCGGGGTAGGCTTTCAGAAGAGCTTGAACAGTCTCCTTATGGCCCTCGGCAGATGCCAAGTGGAGGGGCAGGCGTCTCAAGGAGTCCCTCACGGTGGCAAGCCTCGAGTACTTATGAGTAAGAATAGCCTTGGTGAAATCAATGTGGCCGAGCAGAGCTGAGATGTGGAGGGGAGTTTCACTGAAGTGAGTGAGTGAAACTTTGTTGAGGATGCGAGGATCTTTCTGGATCAATCTTTCTAAAGATGGTACTGAGCCGGCATCTGCTGCCTCATAGAGTGCTCTTGTTGTATCGTCTTCATGGTGATCTTCTCTAATCTCCATCTCTCTCTGTCTCTCTCTCTCCATTGATTCACTTGTTAACGAAATGGAAAGGATTGTACTTGAAACAAGAGCAGCCGAGTAGGTGGAGTACTTATAGAACAAGGAAAGCATTAAGCTAGTGCTTTCACAAAGAAAGCATTAAGCTAGTGCTTTCACAAAGTCTTGGTCAAGTGCAATAATTATACAACTAAAATTATTGCAAAATCAATGTGGAGAACTGGAGATAATGATAATTATTGTGGTGGTGGTGTCCGGTCATTGTTCCCCTGAGGGAAAAGACTGGGGCTCGGTGATAGAGAGGAATGAAAAGGAGAGAGCTGGCAGAAAGGACAAATAAAACGTAGAGAGAAAAAACAAGAAAGTGGCTGCGCAAGTCGGATGGGGGATGGTGTGCTGACGTTATCATGACTACGTCAGCATAATTTAGATTTTTTTATTAATTCTTTTTTATTAAAAGAAAAATACATTATGGACATGCTTACTTAAAGGCTGTGACAGTTCTGATTTTCCAGGAAAAAAAAAAAAAAAAAACCGAGACCGAACCGACAGGACAAAATTTGGGTCGGTTTATCATCTTCTAAAGTCTGAAACCGAGCAAAACCTGAACCGACATGAATCGATTCGGTTCACGATTTTTCAGTTCCATTTATGTTTGAATCCGATCTAACTCTATCTGAATCCCAACCTCTATAAGATTGGAATAATTGGTACGAAGAACTGAAGAAGAAGTGGAGGAGGAGGAAGAGAGAAGAAAAAGAATGGTCGCGATCGGTTCACGATTTTTCGGTTCCATTTATGTTTGAATCCGATCTAACTCTATCTGAATCCCAACCTCTATAAGATTGGAATAATTGGTAAGAAGAATTGAAGAAGAAGTGAAGAAGGAGGAGGAAGAGAGAAGAAAAAGAATGGTCGTGGCGAAGAAGTGAAGGAGGAGGAGAGAAAAAAGTGAATAGAGAAAGAGAAGGCCGGAGAGGAAGTTAATAAAAGAAGAAATAGGCATGTGCAGAGAGAAACAAAAAAATGGAGAGAGAGGATGAGTTTTATAATTTAATCAAAGAAGAAATAGGCATGTGCAGAGAGAAACAAAAAAAATGGAGAGAGAGTTTTATAATTTTTTTACCGATCTTTTTTCTTTGTAAAACCCTGAAGACAATAGATTTGTTATTCCATGGCTCTTCCCTACCATTGCCCAGCATAGTCTGGACAGCATTTGCAGACCTGTGTCTTTTCTAGAAGTTAAAGATGCCTTGTTTGCTACTGGTGGCCTTAAAGCCCCTGGTTATGATGGCTTCCCAGCTATTTTCTATCAAAACCATTGGCAAGTTTGTTCTAATGACATTTTTCAAGTTGTTCATGAGGCCTTTGACTCCTGCAAAATTCATGCTGGTTTGAACCATACTATTATATCCCTCATCCCCAAAACTGATGGACCCCAACACATGGCCAATTTCAGGCCAATTAGTCTCTACATCACCATATACAAAGTGATTTCTAAAACTCTTGTGGCTAGGATCAGACCTTTGATGAAAACTCTTATTAGTCCTAATCAGGTTAGCTATGTTCCTGGTAGGCACATCTCTGATAATGTCATGATTGCCCGAGAGATGCTCTTTAAGTTTAAGAAGTCTTGTGGTAAAAAAGGTTTCTTTGCCTGGAAAGTTGATTTGTCTAAAGCCTATGATAGATTACGATGGGACTTTATTGAGAGTGTGTTGTGGGAAGTTCAGTTGCCTATACCTATTGTGAAGTTAATTATGCACTGCATTACTTCCACCAGCTTCCAAATTTGTTTCAATGGTGAGCTTACTAGCTCTTTCAAAGCTCAGAGAGGGATTAGACAAGGTGACCCTCTCTCTCCTTACATATTTGTTCTTTGTATGGAAAAGCTATCATATCTCATTCAATCTGCTGTGGATATTGGTCAATGGAGACCTGTCAGAGCCTCTCAATCTGGTCCCATGGTGTCTCACCTGTTTTTTGCTGATGACTTGATGCTCTTTGCTGAGGCCACTATCCTCAAAAGATGTCTTGATCTCTTTTGCTCCCTCTCTGGACAGGCTGTTAGTTACCAGAAGTCTCTAATCTTTTGCTCTTCAAATACTAACAAGAGGATTGCTGCTGAGATATGCAGGATTTGGGGCTCTCCCTTAACTGATGACCTTGGAAAATATCTTGGTATGCCTTTTATTCACTCTAAAGTTAATAAACATACTTATGCTGGTATTTTTAATAAATCCAGAGTAGACTCTCTAGCTGGAAAAGTAAGGTGCTTAGCATGGCTGGTCGACTTACTTTAGTCCAATCTGTTACTTCCTCCATTCCTATTTATGCAATGCAAACTGCCAGGCTGCCTGTTAGCCTCTGTGACAAAATTGACAAGCTGAATAGAGATTTTATTTGGGGAGATATTGAGTGTCAAAAGAAAATCCACCTTGTCAACTGGGACTTGGTTTGCCAACCTAAGCTGTTGGGTGGGTTGGGAATTAAAATGACTGCTGACATGAACCAGGCAATGCTTTCCAAGACAAGTTAGAGAATCTTTCAAAATGATAATGGTTTATGGGCTTCTATTTACAAGGCTAAGTATCTCACTAAAAACCTTCTTACTGACAGGGATTATAAGCCTCCTCCTGATTGTTCTAGTACTTGGAGAAGTATCTCTTATGGAGCTGAATTGCTTAGAAAGTGTTTGAAATGGAGAGTTGGTAATGGTAGATGTATTAAGTTTTGGAAGGACCGTTGGCTCATTCCCACTCCCCTTATTAGTTTGGCTCTTCCTTCAGCCACTTTTAATATTAATGCTGTCATTTGTGAGTTTTGGAATGAGACTGGCTGGAACCTAGATCTTCTCACTACTTTGGTGCCAAACCACATTGTGAGTCTAATTGTTAATGTTCCCACTGGTTTTGAGAATTGTGGTTGTGATTCTCTCATCTGGGGCCTTACCTCCAATGGTAAATTTTCTGTCAAGTCTGCTTATAACTTCAAGTTTTATTTGAGTAGGCCTCACAGCTCTCATTGGAACACTATTTGGAAAATCAATATCCCCCTAAAACTCAAGTCTTTTCTCTGGGTGGTTATGCATGGAAAGCTGCTGACTATGTCCAAAAAGCCAGAAGAGGCTCTACTCAGAATACTTCATGCCCTATTTGCCATGCTGCTGATGAAACTCTTTTGCACATGTTCAGAGATTGTCCTAGAGCCTCTGCTATTTGGAAAGATTTTCTCAAACCTGGTAGCATTTCCAACTCTTTCTCTCTTGCTTGGAATCTCTTGATTGGAATGGCTAGATTGCTGCTCAAATTCACTGTCAAATTATCATTCAGAAAAATGTTAAATAGTGCAGCCTCTTTGTTTTCATTTGTTGGTTCATTTGGAAATGGAGGAATAAGGTTGTTTTTTATCCTAATTTTGCTATGCCTGCTTGCCCTTTGAAAGTGATTTGGAATTATGCTGGTGAGTGGACTGAGGCCAACCTAAGGAAAAATGTTGATTCTATTTATTGCAATGTTTATTTGGCCTGGCAAAAACCTGCTGACAATTTTTACAAGTTGAATGTGGATGGTACTATGAGCTCTTCTTCTTGTAAGATTGGTGCTGGGGGTGTGATCAGAGACCACTTTGGCAACTGGATTTGTGGATTTCAAGTGAATTTAGGTGTTGGGGACATTCTTGATGCTGAGGCTTGGGGCCTTTATTTTGGGCTTAAAATGGCTACAAACTTGCACATCTCTCAACTTGAGGTTGAGTCTGATTCTGCAGTGTTGGTGCAGCTGATACAAAGTGCTGATCTTGACAATCATCCTCTTGGTTCTCTTCTGACTGGTTGTCTCAATCTCATGTACAGCATGGGGAATGCTCATATTAGGCATATTTTCATGGAATGCAACATGACTGCAGATGCCTTGGCCAAGGATAGTATTAACCATGAGCTTGGTTTCATTACTCTCGATAACACTCTCATTCATGCTGCTCAATCATACCTGGATGACATAGCCTCTGTGTCTAGAGCTAGAAGGAGTACTTACTCCAATTCTTAGTCTTTTTGTTTTTTTGTTTGGGCCTGCTAGGCCCCGTTTGTAACCAAAAAAAAATGGAGAGAGAGGATGAGTTTTATAATTTAATCAAAGAAGAAATAGGCATGTGCAGAGAGAAACAAAAAAAATGGAGAGAGAGGATGAGTTTTATAATTTAAAAATCAAAGAAGAAATAGGCTTGTGCAGAGAGAAACAAAAAAATGGAGAGAGGAGGATGAGTTTTATAATTTAATCAAAGAAGAAATAGGCATGTGCAGAGAGAAACAAAAAAGATGGAGACAGAGGATGAGTTTTATAATTTAATTAAAGAAGAAATAGGCATGTACAGAGAGCTGCAAAAAAAAAAATGTATATGTGGATGGATGGGCACATGGGCACATGGGCACATCTAGATAATAATATAGGAAAGCTAACAGTAAACAAAGCAAAATTATAACAACATTATTGTAAAACCATCTTGGTTCGGGTAAAGACAGAATTAATTATGGGAATCATAACCGAACCAGCTGCTAGCATAGGGAACCGAACCAGAGCAAAATAGCTAAATATTTATGATAGAAAACCGAACCGAACTGACCAATTCGGATCGCTTCGAACTGATTCCTTGGTTTTTTCGGGTCTAAGTCCCAGCCCTAGGTTTCTTACTTGGAAATTGGAGGGAATGGTTACGGGGTAAATTTATTCCTACTGTTTACTAACACATAAAGGAATTGGAATGATTCGGGTAAAAGTATTCCTGCGTTTACTAACACATGAAGGAATTAGAATGGGTATAGATCCCACC
>JANPXK010000419.1:0-14968 GCA_024704745.1 Rosa lucieae | reverse complement strand
TTAATCCATCCAAGCACCATCTGATCTTGGGCCATCCAAAGATCATATGCAGGGTTGATTTCATCTGTGAGTTGACCGGCAGCATCAGTTTTGAAGCAAGGGGACAACGAGAAGTGCCGTCGACATAGCCCATCAGTTTTCGACCTTTAAGGGTGGGCAAAATCTGAGCCAACCAGAGGGCATAATTGGTGCGGTCTAATTTGATGGACAGAAAGCTGGTAACAGAAAAAAAAAAATTATTTTGATCGTTTAGGCTCTGATACCATAAAGGGTTTGAATAAGTGTTGTCAAGCACACCCAGAATAGTGGCTGACCATTGTATATATATTGATGAAGTAAGTACAATTGTATTAGGAGTGAGACTCTACTTATAGGAAAGATAAACTGAACCTATCTACTTGTACATCTAGGATAAGAGAGAATAATTACAATGATGAATATCATGCAACAGAAGATAAGCCATGCAACAGAAGATAAGCCATGCAGCTGGATCAATTGATGTTTGGTTTATCATGCTGCGAGTTTGAATCATGTTTGGATTGACCATCAAATAATCGAGTCTAAGTTATTTAGCTCAACTAAGAAAACCTTGACCCAGAATCCCATCAAGGTCCAGTATATTGATATTTGAAACCAATATTGAATGTGTTCGGTACCAATATTGAACTTACAATAAAAAAAACAGCACCAATATTATCAATAGTGTGTAGGAGCTCCACTACAGGACTACAGGTTTAATGTTAAGCAAGGGAACATAAGTACTTATAGCAATTTATATTAAGATGCTAATGAAAAATCATATGGAACAAAACATGAAAATTATGTCATGTGTCTCTATGGTTAATGCAAGTACCAACGAGACACAAGTTCAGGAATATAAAATATGATCCTAAAGCCGTGTGGAAGATGTTAGATGATGAAATGTTTTAAAAAAAGAAAATTACTGATTAACTTCGTCATTTATTAAGTTGGAGAAAAAATGTGCTTGGACAAAAAATGTGGGCTCCATTAGTTTAATTTGCTTAAATATCCGTTTAAGAATGTCCACTATTTCTTTTCTTTTTCCTCCTAGTCTTTTTATTTTTCCTCCTAGTCTTGGCTACCTCTCATTGTAATACTTAATCGGTACCCATAAAATGGTTGTTGTCGTTCTTTTAAAAAGAAAAAAATCTTTGTCACAACAAACTTTTGATATCATATGAAAAAAGTTATGAGTATTAATGTATATAGTTATCTCAATAATGGATCCGGCTCCTCTAAAATGAGGAGTCTGTGAATTTACTTAAATTTCATTAAATCTGAACCATCTGTCTAATCTAAGAGTTTTGAACCTTAACACATCACTTTTTCATTAATTTTTTGTTTTTAATCTAAACCCCGGTTAACTTGCCGTTAACTATTGAAAAAAAAAAAAAAATTGGGATTTCTTGTCGATGTTTAACCTCTGCGTCAAGTTCCATTGACGTGCAAGGTTTTATGTTGAACCTGACCGTGCTCTACTAAGGGTGATTGAGAGACTCTCTTGACTTCTTCCTCGACCTTGGCTTCACTCGTATCTCTTCGAGCTAGTCGAAATTGTTTCGGTATACGCTCCGGTGTCTGACTCATATATTTCCAGTCTCTGTAGATGTTTCGGAATAGAATGCAAGGACAACCAGATAAGAAAACTGAAATAGGAAATTGACCTAAAACTGCTCAACAACAACAAATGCAAATGCTGAAAAATCAACACGAAGCCAAATCATTGAGATGAGCAAGAGAAGTATGTTGCCATTGAAAAAGTAAGAGAAACCATCATGGCTGAACTAGAAGGTACTTCAGATGGAAATTCTCAAGGGCCCGACAATACTCTATAGCCTCCTTCGTACATTGCCCCGTAGTTGGCATGAATAGGTTGTTGATTCAATTGTGTGAATGGTGCACATCAGAATAATAATTGTTTGATGTTTATTAAGCAAGTTACTTTTGCTTCTTTATTTTGTATGCCTATGAGCAACATATTCTCTGGTCAAATAAAAATATAAATATCATTGATCTATGGAATAAGTTCCTAAATTGCGTATGTAGCCCCCTAATCTGTTGAAAGAGTCGTTCTTTTTAGCAGATTAAAAGGATTGCGCCTCCAACTACTCCCAGCCCCCAGCTTTTCAAAGGAGAAACCTAAAACATTGATGGAGAGTGGAAATATATACGAGTCAAATGTGGGAGTTCAGCTATCTCGAAGAGACCCGAGCGAAGCTAAGGTCGAGGAAGAAGTCAAGAAAGTCCATTGACTCACAGTTCCTTTGATAGTCAGTTTAAACAAGAAACCTGATTGTATTTATACCTTAATGTAACCATGGATGAGTTTCTATGGAAGTACAGAGAAACAACAATGCAGTAAGTGAATTTAGGGTTGGGACTACGCATTGAAGAAAGACAGAACGTGAAGTATTTAACTCTCTCTTTTTTCCAATAGTTAACAGCAAGTTAACTAGGGTTTAGATTAAAAACCAAAAATTGATGAAACAGTGATGTGTCAATTCTCAATATCCTTAGATTAGACATAGAGTTCAGATTGTATGAAATTGAAGTAAATTCACAGACTCCTCACTTTAGAGGAGCCAGATCCCTCAATAATTATTTAATATTTTATATTATGAATAACATTTGTGGTATATGTTAGTTACAAATTTATTCAAGTATCAATATAAATATAAACCGGCAAACCATGCGTTATAAGTTTGAGTAAATTTCTTTTTCTCTCCAATCTTAATTTTTTTTACAAGCACCCATCAAGATGGAATGCAATGCTAACTTAGGCATCAAACTTGGAGATGAGTTCAAAAAAAGAACAACAAGTGTTCTTTGACTGATTATGATGAAGTTTAAACCTTTTTCATATGATGATTTGTATGTCCAAAAAGTTGACATTATGGATTACTTGGAATCATATATGTTTGCACGGCAAAAGACAAGTTAATACGTACTCCGGATATATATAATGGTTAAACATAGAAGAATACATTGTTTGGAAGAGTTTTCGATTCATTAGTGAATCTCTCATTTTTCTTTTCTCATTTTTTTTGTTTTCTTTGAATGCAGATATCAATTTTTGTTCTATAGGCTATGTACATCCATCAATTTCAAATTTTCAGGTGACGAAAAGCATTGCACTTTAATAGCCTATTCTTTTGACACGTCAAAGATTTAAAGGGAAGATACTGCATAGGAGATTCGTTTAGTTGCCCTAAAGAGCTATAAGCACTTTCTGAGATACCCCCAGACTGGAGGAAGAAAATTATGTCAACAAGGGGAGATTTCTTACTTCTTTGCCTTGTGTTCGTCTCTAAAGAAGATGCTGAAGAAGCATCCATGTATGTGAAGAATCATCCTTCTCATGATAAAGCCAATAATTCTAAAATTCTATCACAATTTCCATATCAAGTGAACTTGGATAACATGGAAATGTTTGTGAATAAGGCCACTTGTTGAAATGTTTTATGGTGAACTCTTTTCGTCACTAATTGGGGCGCTCTTTACGGTGAACTCTATTTGAGTCATGTCATGTTATAGCTTCATATAAGTTTTGGTAATGAAAGTTTATTGATGTTTATCCTTTAGATATAATTGCACGTAGTAGAACTCAATATGATGGATTTAGTTTTTGAAAGCTTTAATACTTGAAATGTTTAATTTAAAAGGGAAATGATGGAAAAGGTCATATGAATATGAATGATAAAAATGTCACTTAGTTTCCCACTTAGGGATGGCAAAAATCCCCATCGGGTAGGGTACCCATCGAGTATTCGACCCTAACGGGGAGAAAGTCGGGGGAATCGGGTAATGGGGATGGGGATCCCCAGTATTCGAATTCTGAAATCGGGTACGGGGTGGGGATGATATTTGATCCCCATCCCCATACCCACCCAATAAAAATTATCTGAAATACATATATATTATATATTTTGATATTATTTTATAAATAAATATTTATGTAAACTTTATCTTTTTGTCAATATTTAAATTCTATTAATAAATATGTTCAAAAAAAAGGAAAATTCTTTTAATAAGATCTTTATCAACATGTTAATTTTCCTTAATTGAAATAAGAAATGTATTTTATTTTGATGTTTAATTTTAACTTCATATTTTATAATCCATAATTATTTATATAAATTTTTATATAAAATTAGTGATATTGTTAACGGGGATTTGGGTGGGTACGGGGACCTAATCCCCAATGAGGATGGGGATGGGGAATCCCCAATATTTTATTACGGGGATTGGGAAGGGTACGGGGATGGAAAATGAAGTCGGGTATGGGGATGGTAATTTAATCCCCTTACCCTACCCTCCCCATTGCCATCCCTATTCCCACTTGATAAAAAGGTCCATAATGAATTGTTAGTAATATTAATTTAGTCCCTATAAATAATAAGGTGATGTTAAAAAAGGTCAGTATTTAATTTTTTTGATTCCCATTCTGCCCTTAAAGCCAACTCTCTCTCTATCTTCAGTATCTTCTTCTTCTCCTCCACAAAGAGACACAGACCTCGTGATAGTGTGAATGGCGAAGAACAATGCGTCTTTGGAATCAGTGTACGAGTTCTTGAAGCGGTGATGACTCGCCGGTAATCGGATCCCTCCAGATCGTTCAGCTCAACTCCTCTACTTCCTCTCCCTCCGATCTCATCACGTAAGCAACATACTCATCTCTTGCCGGCGATTCGAATTTCAAGACCCTCGCTTATCCACTCTCGCTTGCTGCAACTTCATTTGAATGAATCGGCGCGCTTTCGATAGGTGTCGTCATCGTCGGCTCCACTTCACACCACCATGCCTCGCGCCACTTAGAAAAGAAAAGCGCCACCATCGACTTCTGCCTCCATCGTGATGACAGACCAATCACATCCCGCCACCTCGAATTCGATATCTGCGGCGGAGAAGCCGCTGCCAATACCGGCTGTAGCCTATTTGATGCGTACGTAAACAAGACCTTGGACATGATTGAGGGTTTTTGATTCGGGTTTGTGATTGAGGGTTTTTGATTCGGGTTTGTGATTGGTGGTTTTTGCAGGTATTTTTGCATTGGTGAGCGAGATGGACAGCAAGAGGCATAATACAATGAAGAAACTTAGAAATGGTCCCCAGGTCACCAAATTTGTATTCCTGTATATTTACACTTTCATCAATTTTCATCAGCTCAAGCTTTATAATCATAGTCGAGAAAGGAATGAATTGTTTAATGAGAAAAAGAGTTTGATGTTTATGTTGACTGGTGGTAATGGATTGAAATGGGTTGTGGGTGCCGTCAATTGGAACTATCTATATAGTACTAATATACATTGTAACTTAATGGTTGGTTGCGATTTCGTGGAGCATATTTGTAGCTTTAGATTTGATATACAATGTCATAGTGTTCAGTTTTTTGTTTGTCTTATATGTTTGCAGACTTGGAATTAAGTTTAGTTCTGTTAGTGTAGAACAGTGAGTAAGAGTTTGTTTTTAAGTGAAATTATGTTTACCATAGTGGTTTAGATTATGGAAAATCATACATGAGGAGAAAAAGAAGTACAATGATCTTGATTTCTACTCTTGCATCTTTGTAGGGATCACTATGAAGGTATGAAGAAACTAGGAAGGTGAATGTTTGTTCCTGAATTTGAATTGATTAAGTTCAATACTGTAAAATGAGCCTGCAAGATTTCATCTTTAGCTCCAGTAGTGAAATCAGTTTCAACAGGCTTTCAAGGTGGCAAGATTTGTTTTTTTTGGGTTTCCAACACCTGTGTGTGTATGCCTTAGCACTTCGTAATTGTGGGTTTGCTGCTGATATAGTGCATTGAAAGTGGATGAACTAAAGACCTTTTTTTTTTAACTCTTGTTTTTTTTCATGTTAATTAGCACCGATAAGAGTTTTCATATTTTGGAGTGGGAAATAATGCTAGGGCATCCAAGTTGAAATATGTGGGACTTAAGTCCCATGGACGGTGAAAAAGCTACAGTTGGCAAATGCACTCTGCTTGTTTGTGCAACTCTGAAGCACATGCATGTAATAAAGATAATAATTAAAGATTTGGAGTGTAATCACACTTCATTATCCCAATTTCTTGGCTCATTTGGTTGTTTCTATACTTCCTAAGTTTAGCTCATGAGTATTGACCATTGAAAAATTGTCTTCACTATTCATTGAATACTTTGGAGTTGCGTTCTTATTTTCCTGTTTGTTTCTCTTTTTTGTGGACTGCATCAAATGAATTGAAACTACAAGCTTAATTGAGTTTATTTATGTTTTTCGAGTCCCGGGGGCGTTCCGTTCAGATCAGAGCATCATCTTCGGAAGTGACATCCATTTCTGTTGACACTGGTGAACTGATATAAGAAGTTGAAGGTAAGCAATAAACTTACTACTTCATATCAAGCAGTTTGTTTCCCTTTGTTGAATGCATGATATGGTAACTTTGCTGAATGCATGTTAGTAGCTGAATGCATGATATGGTGTGACTTCTGATTGGTTTTACTTGCTAAATGATTACTATGGTATGGATCATTTAAATTTTGGTTTTTGTCAATTATTGTACTTCAGCTGTAAGTTGTTTAGGCATCTCTATTTTTGTGTTTGTCCTAATGGAAATGGGTTTACAAGCCGAGAGAACACAGAAACAAGGAGGAATGTTGATGTGCGCTACAGTACTCGTTATCATGTGCGCTTTCATGTTGGTTCTCCTAGTCCTCAAGGAGATACTTTTTTTTATCTAAGAGAACAGTTAGTTCCAAATTTTAGCTCCATTCTAATTGTCATAACCCTTCCTTGAGAGGCTCCAACACGAGAAGTGAACATGTAACTGTCAAAGTCACTGACGATTTTCTCATTTTCACAATTTTGTACAGGATCTACAGACAGAAGACATGGGGCGGGTTAAAGAAAACATAGGGAAGAAAGTGAAAAAGAAGATTATGAAGAAGAAGCAAAAATTCCAACGAGGAAGAAAAAGGATATGAAGAAGAGTAGCAAGGACATACGAAATTTTAGAAATTTGTTTAGGGCTTAGGATAGTGACTTGGCCAATTGTAAACTCTAGCTTACTAAATCAATTAGTTTTTTTTATATCTTTTTATGGTGTCACTATTATGTTTAGTTTCTTAATGCAACATTATTTTTATATATCTTTTGTGTCAATTCGAGTTTTAGGCATCTTCTGAATTTACCAAGTCACTGTCACTGTTAATCACATGTCAATAACCAAGTAACTGACCATGTCACTAATCAAGTAACTGTCAGTAGCCAAGTCACAAGTTAATAGCCAAGTCACTGTTAATCACATGTCACTAACTAAGTAACTGACCATGTCATTGACCAAGTAACTGTCAGTAGCCAAGTCACTGTTAATCACATGTCACTAACTAAGTAACTAACTAAGTAACTGACCATGTCACTGACTATGTCACTAACCAAGTAACTGTCAGTAACCAAGTCACAAGTTAATAGCCAAGTCACTGTTAATCACATGTCACTAACTAAGTAACTGACCATGTCACTGACCAAGTAACTGTCAGTAGCCAAGTCACAAGTTAATAGCCAAGTCACTGTTAATCACATGTCACTAACTAAGTAACTGACCATGTCACTGACCAAGTAACTGTTAGTAGCCAAGTCACTGTTAATCACATGTCACTAACTAAGTAACTGACCATGTCACTGACTATGTCACTAACCAAGTAACTGTCAGTAACCAAGTCACAAGTTAATAGCCAAGTCACTGTTAATCACATGTCACTAACTAAGTAACTGACCATGTCACTGACCAAGTAACTGTCAGTAGCCAAGTCACAAGTTAATAGCCAAGTCACTGTTAATCACATGTCACTAACTAAGTAACTGACCATGTCACTGACCAAGTAACTGTTAGTAGCCAAGTCACTGTTAATCACATGTCACTAACTAAGTAACTGACCATGTCACTGACCAAGTAACTGTCAGTAACCAAGTCACAAGTTAATAGCCAAGTCACTGTTAATCACATGTCACTAACTAAGTAACTGACCATGTCACTGACCAAGTAACTGTCAGTAGCCAAGTCACAAGTTAATAGCCAAGTCACTGTTAATCACATGTCACTAACTAAGTAACTGACCATGTCACTGACCAAGTAACTGTTAGTAGCCAAGTCACAAGTTAATAGCCAAGTCACTGTTAATCACCTGTCACTAACTAAGTAACTGACCATGTCACTGACCAAGTAACTGTCAGTAGCCAAGTCACAAGTTAATAGCCAAGTCACTGTTAATCACATGTCACTAACTAAGTAACTAACTAAGTAACTGACCATGTCACTGACTATGTCACTAACCAAGTAACTGTCAGTAACCAAGTCACAAGTTAATAGCCAAGTCACTGTTAATCACATGTCACTAACTAAGTAACTGACCATGTCACTGACCAAGTAATTCTACGAAACAATCACCTGATACAAAATTGAGGAAATTAAGCAATGCCCAATTGAAACTAACCCCAGAAGAACTCAAACCAATTACCAAGATAACATTTTTATTTTACATACTCCAATTAAGCCAGAATTCACAGAATTCAACCAAAAAAAGAAACAACTTGAGCAACGCCTACTCCAAAACCAACCAAGAGATCGGTAGCAGATGGCCTCATTATCGAGCAAAACAGACGCATCGGTGTGCTCAAGCAGAGAATGAGTGGAGAGGACACTGTTACAGGGCTCTACAACAGACGTAGAAACCTGAGGAGAAGGATACACAGTGAATCCGAGCACGGGCGTTTTCCCATAGTCCACAGAAGGACGCTCCAGCCTCCAGCAGAAGCGACCCGAGACTCGACCCGGTATCACCACCGACGACAATTGAAGACCAGAAATCCCTGAAGCCCAGTGCAGTTGTCGTCGATCGCTTCCGGATCCGATCCAAGCAGAGATCTACGATCTCTTTGCCGATGGTGTATGGCCACGGGCGAAGTTGTTAGCGACGTCCTCCTTGCCGGAAATGAGCTGCTCGGGGCGAAGTTCAGGTGCGGACCTCGTCGATAACGATGGGCTCTCGGTTGACGAAGATGGCGCGTGGAACTCCGAAGCAATCCCAGAAATTGACATGCTACTAGAGATAGGGAAATTCGGATAAGGTTTCAGAAGGGCTTAGTTAACGGGAGCGAGGGAGGGAGAGCTGCCGGTGGCAGTTTTTGTAATTAAGTTTAACTCTAGTAGTATGTAGTTATTAGGTGACTTTAATTATCATGGGGAAATTTGTGGTATCTGGATTATCATTAGGTACTTTAAAATGACCTCTTTTATCATTGCTCCTTAATTAAATTCTTGAATTCTTATATCTTTTTTTTTTTTTTTTTGTATTTGACAAAAAAGAAGGACAAATTACTGTTCACACCCTACTTTGGGTGCGTCGACAGTTTAGTCCCTAACATTTCAATTTTAACAAATAACTCCCCAAACATTCAAATTTTACACAGTTTGGTCTAAAATGACCATTTTACCCCTCTTTTTTTTTTTGGTTATTTTTTCTGCTTCCCTCTCACTCTCTCTCTCTCTCTCCTCTCGCCAACTCGCGTAGCCTCCCTCGTCGTCCCGCCGCCAACTTGACGCCATGGAAGCATAGCAGAAAAAAATAACCCTTTCGACAGCCGCACGGATCAGAACGATGTCGCGTCGAAGATAAAGGACCAATCCGATGAGCTCAGCGACGGAGCCGGCGGCGACGGTGGTGGTGAAGAAGGAGGAGGAGGTTCGTACACCATCATCAGGAGATCGAAATCCTTGGCCGTGGCCGTCGGAGAGTACCGGAAGGACCGCGAGGAGTGGAGTGACGGCGCGATCGCTTGCCTTCTCGATGCTTACATGGACAAGTTCACGCAGCTGAATTGGGGAAATCTGAGAGGCCGAGATTGGGAGGAGGTGGCCTTGATCGTGAGCCAGATGTCTGAGGCAAACCAAGAGCGTCGAGCAGTGTAAGAACAAGGTCGATAATTTGAAGAAGAGGTACAAGCTCGAGAGACACATGATGACCAATTCTGGAAATTCGCCGAGTCATTGGCCTTGGTTCATGATAATGGAGCAGATCGTCGGCAATTCTCTTCCGGCGAAGGCCACCTCTGATGATGACAGAGGCATTACTTCCTCCGGTGCCACGCCTCAGAAATTAAAGAGGTTCGAAAATTTTTGATGTTTTTTTTTTTGGTGCTTTCTGTTTGGTGATGGTGCAGTACAGTTGGTCACTCTCTGTTTGTTTTTGGCAGAAATGCAAGTGCAATTACTAGTCCTGTAACTCAGATAAATAAGCAGCCGAAAATTAGTCTTAAATGGCGAAGAGTGGTGTTCAAAGTCAGTGGTGCTGCTCTAGCTGCCACTGTTGCTAACAACATTGACCCAATTAAAGGTTGTATATATGCACTTCCATTAATTTGTCGAGTGAAATATGCACAATCATTGTTAATAGTCTGTTTTGTTGTGTTAGTTCCGTTAAATGAGTGTCGATATGTGTTTTGTGATTGCACAGATAACAATGCTGATTGCGAGAGAAGTTGCAATGGCCTACCGCAGTGGGGTGGAGGTAATGATGTATATGATTGTCATCTACGAGTTTCTGTGCTCAACCTTGTTTTTTACTTTTGTAAATGTTGCTTGGTGAAATAGGTTGCAATTGTTGTTGGTGGTCGCAACTTTGGCTGATGGGTGTAGCGGATTTGGGGGTTTGGGCGGTGGGGTTGGAGCGGAGGGTCATGGAGATTGCGATGGCGGCGAGTATGACGGCCATGGTGGAGTAGAGTATGGCATGCCAGCGGGTGCAGTAGGAAGAAGAAGAAGACGCCATTGTTGGTTCAGTGAAGGTTCTGGTGTGGTTGTTGAGAGAGAGAGAGAGAGAGAGAGAGAGAGAGAAGCAGAAAAAATAACCAAAAAAAAGAGAGAAGAATTTTTTTTTTAAAAACCTGAGGGGTAAAATGGTCATTTTAGACCAAACTGTCTGAAATTTGAATGTTTAGGGAGTTATTTGTTAAAATTGAAATGTTAGGGACTAAACTGTCGACGCACCCAAAGTATAGGGTGTGAATAGTAATTTGCCCAAAAAAAAATCAACAATTTAAAAGAGCTGAGCTTGACAAGTTCAATGTCAAACATTGGAACAAAGGTGGAGAATATGCTGAGTGAAGCGGTTCCAAACCTTAACTACTTAAGTAGCAGTCTTTGCTTTTGATTGGTTTCACAAGGGGGCTGTTCAATACAAACTATCCGGCATTGTCTTAGATTGAACGACAATAAAATAAGTCGACGTTCAATCGCTAGATTTCTTTAGTCTTTAACTACCCTATTCGTGAATGTTTATATACTTGTAATTGACCACTATGACTAGTTAGGGGTTTGAAGTATGTAGAACTCTAGCAATTATGCTTTCCCAATTGAAAACTACCACTTCGTGTGAGTAGCTCCTGTTTCATGATTTAATTGGGGGAAATGATCATTTACTCGATTTTAGGCTAAAAATTGCCCACTTGCTCCACCAACTGTTTTTTAAACCCCATTTACCCAAAACACTCTAAGGGATTATTTCCCCTTTACCCAATTAATTCTTTTTTCTTTTTTTTTGAGACTTTTTTGCCCTCTCCTTCTTTTTCACTTAGAGGGAGAAGTCATCCTCCACCTTGCCGGCCTCCGGTGACCAGTGGCAGGGCGCCAGCGACCGGTCACTAATAATATCCAGTAACCATAATTGCCCCCCAGTAATCATATTATTGCCCCCAATAATCATATTATTGCCCCCCCCCCCCCCCCCATAATCATATTATTGCCTCCCAAAATCATATTATTGTCGTCCAGTGAATTGTATGAACTCCCAAAACCAAAATGAATACACTACAGACACAATTGATCAATTTATAATCATATTATTGGCTCCCAATAATCATATTATTGCCCCCCAATACAAAGTCCAATGTCTCTACTGCCTCCCAATAGACCACCAAAAATGCACATTTTTGTAGGATTCACAGATAATTTGACTTTAATACATAGAAAACAACATGTAACTTATCAAAACACCACACTATAGTGATCCCTGTCCCTCGTATCAAAGTCTACTGGGGGCTAATAATGTGTCTACTGCCCCCCAATAATTATATTACTCCCCTCCAATAAACATAATTCTGATAAATACAAGTCAAGTTTACATATCCAATTAACCCAAATAGATAATCACAACGTCTGAAATTGCAAGAAGCTGATTAAGGCTTTGCTCGGTGATTTTACGTTCACCGGGATTCGTCCTGAGAGCACCTTAGAGTATAACCGTGAACCAGCATTTCTTCAAGCTTAAACCTTTCAAACCTCACAAGTTGAACCCACTCAGAGCTTCCGGTGAAGATAATGAGAGCATTGAAGAACCCAAGAAGCCCGGTCGCCGTGGCCGGAAAAAGACCCCACCAAAGAAAACCCAGCGCTCCAAAAAAGCCCAAGTTGAAAATGGCCCGATAGAACTAGAACCCGAATCTTCAGATTCGGAGCTCGAAGATTACGACGACGGCATCGATTTCTTGTATGACCACCCGCCCTTGGTCTGCTGCTTCGGGGCAGCCCAGAAAGAGTTCTTCTCGACGGTTTGGGTCTTTGATGACCCGATGGACCCGGACATGTACAACTAGTGGAAGATGCTCCAGTGGCACTGGGAGACTGCCGATCTGATTCGCCGGAGGCCTGGGTTGAGCGTCAGTGAGAGAGAGAGAGAGAGGGAGAAGTCGTTGCGGTCTGGGTCGCCGGATTCGTCGAGCGCGACGGAGTTCAGTGAGAGAGAGAGAGAGAGAGAGAGAGAAATCGGTGAGGGGGGAGAGAGAGAGAGATTAAAATGAGGGTAATTATGTCAGTAGAAGTTAGATTGGGTAAATGGGGTCAAAAAACTCTTAGTGGAGCAAGTGGGCAATTTTTTGATTAAAATTGGTTAAGTGGTCACGGCCCCATTTAATTGTCCAAGTCCAATTGATGTTGGAGTTCTTCCCTTCTTCATGCCTTGGGGACCTCAATGTACCCAATGATTACAACACCATTTGAAATTCTTGTTCATGAACATCAGATATTATAGACAAGCAATATGCTTATGTATAAATCGGAATTGAAGCCTCATAGAATTGCATAGTGACAATTCCAATTGTGTTGGGTACCTATAGTTCATGAGAGAAGCTGGGTAGCAGTTTTTTTTTTTTTTTCTCTAATAAAAAATTCAAGAAATTGTTTTCTTCAATTAGTATTGATAAACAAAAGTGTTATATTTCAAAAAAAAAAAAAAAAAGTGTTAAGGTGGCTTCTACCACATAATTTGGGATTCATATTTGGAAATTTTTTTTGGTACATGTAACACTACTCATTCCACATTGTTTGTATCATAAATTTACCTTACGATTTTTAGGACTACCAAGAATACTTGCAAAGTTTTTTTTTTGAATCGAAGGAGGTCAACCATTTATTGAAATTGAAAGATTACAACGATACGATGTCAAAAGACATCAAGAAGGGAATAAATTAAACAGTACGAAAAGAAAAGTACATAGGAAATATAAGAACTTAATAACGCAAGAGCAACAATGTCGAGACGCAACGCTGATTTTACACTACAGATTGCAGCCTTGTAGTGAATTGAGTAGTCGGTGGTTTGACTACCCATCGAACTCCAACGCACAAATTGACAAAAATCAACTTGGGGTAGGAATGAAGGCACTCTCCCACCTAAAGATCAAAGTCGGCCAAGGGTGTCAGAACATGGCCATGTTGGCAGACGATCTTTCATGAACAAATACCATAGAATTGGGTCCTGGATCCAATACCAGTAAATCACAGGAGCCCCAATCCATTCTAGCAAATCATAAAAAGCCCAACAAAGATTGTGGGCCGCAGGCAAAAACCAAACTCCACCGGGATCCCAGATTCGGATCCTGATGCCAACGATCTGGACAGCAGCGCTGTTGGACATGTCCTGATGACCTGGAATGGAGGAGACTGCTAAACTGCTGTAGCCATCGCCGCCATCAAAGTCCCAACA
Source organism: Rosa lucieae (assembly GCA_024704745.1). Lineage (NCBI taxonomy): Eukaryota > Viridiplantae > Streptophyta > Magnoliopsida > Rosales > Rosaceae > Rosa > Rosa lucieae. The sequence goes on along the minus strand of JANPXK010000419.1, from coordinate 931 downwards.
AGCCGACACCACCTCTCGACCATCGCCACTAGAACCCAATCCCCTCACCTCGCACCAGGATCTGACGTTCTTCATCCCCGTCCTGATAGTATTGTAGTCCTGGAATTGTAGAGAGATACCACTGATCCCTTCCAAAGTTGATGAAGATCTAAACCCACCGGCAGAAGAAGAAACCGGGTTCCCGCCGCCCTTACCCTTCAACCATTGATCCGGCCAATCACCACCGCATCTGCAGTGAGACCTCGCCCCAAACCCCTGAGATAACCGGGGCTCAGGGCCAGCCGTGAGGGCTGCCACCTGAGGCGGCAGTCTCAGGCCACCGGTCCTGGGGGGGGGGGGGGGGGGGGCCTCAAAAGATTTTGTTTTATGTATATGTCATATGTAATACATATATATTATTTGGTTTAACTGGGATAGCAGAAGTGCTGCTAAAATGCTCATTCCCAACCAATGTTCGAACCTTGCTTCCCTCCCCACCCTCACTTTTTCAGTTTTTTACAATTTTCCCTTGGCCTGTGGCCCAAACCTACCTTTTTCTTTTTCTTTTCCATAAAAATTTATGTTTAACTATTTTTTTTTTGTATTACAGAAATTTATCTATGAATAAAAATTCATATACTTTTGTTTTGTTATTAGTTCTAGTTCTACTTTTATTTTATTCAAAATACATGATTTTGTATTGTTATTTGGTAAAAAAATATATATATATATATATATATCTCGGAGGCCACATTTTAATTCTTCGCCTCAGGCCGTTAGAATCTCAGGACCGGCCCCGTCGGGGCTGCTTCCCGGATCTCACTCCTCCAGTAATCACCGCCTACCTCCGATGGTGTACCAACAGTAAATTGGCCCACCGACAGAGCCCTAGCAGCGCCAGACTACGCTCAATAGACGCACTGCCTCTGAAGACCAATGAAGATGAAGATGA
>JANPXK010000418.1:0-25106 GCA_024704745.1 Rosa lucieae | reverse complement strand
AGACTTTTAATATTTTTTTCCCTCTTTTGTGTCTTTATTGGTAATTTGACATAAGTTGACAAAATCAACTATCACCTAGAAAAAAAGAGAAGTCCAAATACCAATTTTGGAGGTATGAATAGAAGCTCCCTTTTTCTTTTAGTAAGTAGTTTTTTTTTTATAGGTACATCTTTCTTTTCCTTTTTTTTTTTTTTTTTTCCTTATAGTCATGATTCTTTTTGTACCTCCACAATTGATATGTGGATCTCCTCAAATTTTTAAACAAATTTATATTCAATTCTACCCTTTAAAATATTGAAAAGAAGATATATATTCTCCCTCAATGTTTCTCTTGTTTTAGAGATACGGGAATTGAGAGAAAATCGCTGTGTATTCTCATTGATAATAGTGGTCTCTTTATATAGAGGATTACAATGCATAGAATCCTAATCATATAAGGAAAGGTAATTATACATTGAATAGGAATATCTAGATCCTTATAATTTAACCTTATTGTCACTAGGTCAAGTAACCTAGGGTTTGAGCCAGACACACAAATAGGGATTTACTTACACACTCTCCCTTGTGTCGCCCAAACGTGGTGCTTCTCTCGTTGCCTCACTTAAAACCTTGCCGAGTAACAAAAACCCAGTGAGACAAAAATAACATCGGTCGAATGGAAAAAAGAGCACAACACACCCTTTACGTTTTGAGACCATACTTGTAGACATCTCCCCCTGATGTCTGCATCTCCTCCTGATGACTACGGTCATGGGAATTCGGATAATTTCCGCAAACGATGCTACCAACATGTTTCTCGAAAGTGGAATTTAGGCAATGACTTAGCGAGCAGGCCTGCCACACTGTCCTCAGATTGAACCTTGTTCACTTGGATCTTGAGGAGAGTCAGTTGTTCTTGCTGTTTTTTTTTTTTTTTAACAAAAAGAGGATCAAAGGGTTTCACTCATGCCCCATGGTGACTCGAATCCATGACTTCGTACATAGGTACTGGGTGCTCTAACCACTGAGCTAACACCACTTCATAAAAAAGTAGAAAAAAATTATGGAGTTAGGTTGATTCAAACCCAGGACCGCTAATGTAGCTATAGCATGGCAGACCACTGCACCATACCGGCCATCTATACTTGGTGTTGTCGCTTTTGATGTAGCCTTGATTCATTTGTTCAAAACAAACAGCATTATTCTAAATACTCGTAGGCTCATATGTGGTAGACTTCAAACCACAATTTTTCGAACATGCGTAATTATGGATCCAATCCATATACATTCACGAACCACTTCGTGAAGAGCAATGATCTCTGCATTGTTCAAAAATATAGTGACTGGGGTCTGTTTTGTAGACCTTCAAGATATCATGGTCTTTACCCATGGTGAACACTTAACCAGTTTGGAAATGACCTTTGTGTGGGTCAGAGAGATACCCAACATCAGCAAAACCTTCCAAAACACTAACATTATGGGATGGGGAGAGGGAACGCACACCACTATTGGTGGTGTTCATGACATATGATGGGTCTGAATCCATCATCTCTTTGTAGGGATAAGGCATGCCCATATCAGTCGTACATATCTAGTATCAAAAGATATATTTTACACCAATCCAATAGCATCGCGTTGGTGGAAAGCTATATCTAGCTAACAAGTTCATGGCAAATGAGATGTTCGGTCTTGTGCATTGAGCTAAGTACAATAATGCGCCTATTGTACTTATGTAGGGCACTTCCGCCTCCAGCACATCTTTGCCATCATCCTTTGAACGAAGAGGATCCTTTTTAGGATCAAGACTACGAATGATCATGGGGGTGCTTGGAGGCTTGACCTTGTCAAAATGCCCAAGCATCTATCAACACGATGCTTAAGTTCCAAACCGAGACATAATCGTGTTCTCCCAAAATCCTTCATCTCAAAATCGAATTTTAAGTGTTCAGCGGTTTCCCTTAACTCTTTAAGGGCTTCTAATGAAGATCATGTCCAACATGAACAGCGATAGAATCCTAAACTTGTTAGGGAAACGAGAGGGCATATCCCTTACCAATCAAGTAGTCACTTTAGTAAGCATTTTAATCTTATTGCAAACGTGCTCCGCTGTCTAGAGCCACTTGACTTGGGTAAATGAAGTTCACCATGAACCTTCATGTATATTCCGTATCTAGATCCCTATAGAGATACGTAGTGACCACATTCGTAAGCTGCATGTTTAGTTATTCGGAAATTACCAAAATGACAAGGTAGTGGAGTGCAATGACATCCATTACGAAAGAATATGTCTCATCGTAGTCGATTCCAGGGCTTTTTGTGATAAGCCTTGCGCCATAATGTGAGATTGCCATCTCTTTTTCTCATCACGATTTCTAACAAAAACCTATTATCAATACGTTTTATGTTAGGAGGTGTTGGCATCACTAGCTCGAAAACCTTCATCTTCGTTAGAGAATCCATCTTAACCTGGATCGCTTCTTTCCATTTGGGCCAAATTTTCTACGTTGTTTTTCATTCATCAACGGAGCATGGTTCGATATCATCATACTCAACAAACTCATGCGTAACGAAATGCGCAACTACATTATCAATTTTGATGGAGTTTCTATCCCACGTCTCATGTACACTAGTGTAATTTTCAAAGAGCTCTATATTCTCAGGAATAGGTTCTGACGTTGAGGCGTCCCCCAACAATAACCCTAACCCTGAAGAATCTCATGAGACGGATTTTGAGTCTTGATGATAAAATGATTGGAATGTGCCAAAGTATCCTTTGAATCCATGGGCCTCCCACGCATCCTAGCTGGGGCCAAGGCCTATAACGCCAGAGTGCCGCTTTCTTTGGCATTAGAGCCATGCCTTCCTCCATGTAGGGTGGCACTACGTCCTCTCATAGGAACTTCCTTCCTTGCAGGCATGTTTGCAGCAGATATGTATGATCTCATCACTTTATTGGGGATCGAGATGAGACATAGTGGGGACAGGCCACTACAATTCCTGTCGTTCCAGCTGAATATCGGTGTTCTTATCTCCCCTTAACGATGGTATGACTGTCTCATCAAAGTGACAATCGATAAATCTAGCAGTAAGGAGATCGCCTTGCAAGGGCATTAAGTGGCGAATGATTGTTGGAGTCTCAATCTAACGTAGTTTCGCATTCGTTAGTAAGGACCCATCATAGAGTGCTGTGGCAGCGCAATTTGCACATAAATGTAAGGACCCATCATTCGTCACTCAAATGTGCATAAGTACGATACTCGTACCTAGTCACTAGCTGTAACACAGAGGTAGATTGAGTGGCGGTAGGTTGTAAACGAATTAGCATAGCTGCATGCGATATTGCATCACCCCAAGGAGATGGGTGCGCATTACCAATATCCGGACTACCATCGTAAGGGTTTCCGCGAGACCATTTGGGTGTGTTCATGGGAATATGATGTCCAACATCAGTCCCAATGTAATAACCATCGAAAGGCTTCTATGTAAACTCTTTAGCATTGTTAATTCCAATTGACTGAATAGGATGATCCAGGGAGTAAGCTCGTAGTTATTTGGTATGTGCTAGGAATGTAGTATAAGCAGCATTTACAAGTGGACAATGGCACAACACGTGACCAGTGTGTTTGCTTGTCAACCAACATCATGAGATATTTAAATGTCCGCAAGTTAGTTGAACTAGTCCACAGAATCCCTACAGATTCTATGTATGAACATAATGAGTATTATCATATCATTTGCATAGGACTGTCTCAATCCTAATTTCCTTAACGAACAGGCTTTGTAAACAAGCAAGAGGCTTTAGAAGCAACCAATGAGGATTGTGGTAGGGCCTAAGCGTCTGAAACGCTATTTGAAGCAAAGTTGGTGATTCAGTATCACCTGGTGTGCCATCACCATGATGGATGCCATCCCTAGTGTCAGGGATTAGGACTGTTCCAGCCCTAGGCTGGTGGTGGACGGTTGCTATGCTAGAGGCAGCAGCGACGGTCACACTTAGTCCAGGAATCAACTTTTGATTCATGCTTCGTTTCACTCGAAAGAATAGATGTCCATGTGAAGTCTTTAGTAGATAGATCATCATGACTAGGATGACCTATCCTGTCGTGAGAAAGCCATTATATGTCTAAATCTAAGAGTTCTTCTCGCATAACTTCATTAGAGAGACAAATAAACTTCTCTAAGATGCTCCTTTGTTTGCAATAGTTAGAGGCATTGCAAAGGAACTCATTTCCGTTCTCTGCATGCATTTTTGCATGGAATCTGTTGGCTATTCATAGGTGCGATTTTCCCTAAGAGCGTAGAGAGTTTTTGCAACAGTAATTAAGGTGCCTTTTGGCAAGGGGAACTTGGGCTATTCCATGTCCTTGAATTAATACTGATGGCCCAACCATCATATCACAAAGTAATTTGCTCAGAATCAAAATTGATTCATAATGAAAAGAACTCGAAATTTTATTCATAAGCCAACGAAGTACATCATTGTCTCTTAACCATTTGGAGAATCTAATCCAAATGCTAGCTAATGCAAAACAAAGGTAGTCGTTTGACTTCTTTCGGTACCCTAAAATAAATATGACCAAGTGAGTAGAGAGATGTCGGTGGAGCAAAGCTCGCTTAGTACCACTTATCTCAAAACCTTCCTAGACATCATACTCATTTTGGATGAGCCTATGTGAAGAAAAATTAAACCAATGGCATTTACTACAAAGTATATGGCAATTGACTATTACATCTCTTGGAAAAATAAAGACTTAAACAGAATTGACGATCTATTGATCCCAGCCAGATTTGTAGTCTTCAACCCTTCACTCTAGATCATCTTATCTTCTTGTTCCACATAGTGAGCTTCTCTTGCTTCACAACATGCTTTGTAGGCGGTGACAATTTCTCCACGAGCTCTACAAATGTGTGCCCAATGACCGGATACTCCACATCGAGAACATACATCTCTTTGCTCAGACTACATTGATTAAGGCGCTTTGAAAGCGTCATTTAGATGGCTCTTAGTGTTGGTGGGACCACCAACATGGCCAGAGGCGTTGCCTTCCTCTCTTTTTCCACGTTGACCTCTTCGGTTCCGTGTTCTCCTATTTTGGCGGTTATCTTCCCAAGTAGAGCGATTATATGGACTAGAACGTCCAGAAGTATCCCTAAGGTTAGGGTTTCGCTCTTGGTGCCTTCTCTTAGGGGCGCGACTATAATTGGATTCAGGAATATGCTCTATTTCCACGGATCTCGAATTATAGGTTTTCACAAGGATGTTGTTATGCTTTTCAGCTACATTCATAGCTCCAATAAGCTCATGAAACCTTGTGATCCGTCCTGCAGTAACATTGATTTGATAGTTCTTAGTAACCATCAATGTAGAGACGGGGAAGGTAGAGAAAGTCTTCTCAATCAACATTGCATTTGTGATCTCTTTACCACAGAATTCTATTAAGGATTTAATGCGAAGTGCTTCTGAGTTGTAGTCAAGAACTAAGTTGAAATCATAGAAGCGGAGGCTATGCCATCTCACTTCTAAGTCAGGACGCAGGGAGTCATGGACGTTGCCAAATCTTTCTTCGAGTGAGACCCACAGCCTTCTGAGGTCTTCTTCATTCATACACTCATATTGGAGCGAATTATCCATATGACGAGTCATTAGGATGATGGCTTTCACCTTATTTGCCTCTAAGGCTGCTCTATTTGCTTCCAAAGCTTGAGCTTGCTCAACAGTTAGCATGTCCTAGCTAGGCTCGAGAATCGTATCTAGGATTCCATCGGCCTTGAGATGCTAGCAGACATCACGAACCCACCTGTGATATCCAGAGCCAGTTGTTCCCAATGGAGCAAAGTCCAATTTGTTTAAGTTACTCATCCTGAAAGAGAACAAGAAAAAGGGTTAGTTTCGGAGCGAGAAAAGCTACCACGAAAACATATAAAATTTCTGAGCGTAATCACTCCCAAGAAATTAAGCATTTCTAAGCGTAATCGCTTCCAAGAAATTCAATTCCAAGAGGTATTGGATTAGATCAAAACAATGACGTAAGTGGTCCATTATAAATTCTCAACAAACTCTAAGTTTGGAGGACGCTACAAGCTCTAAGCTTGGAGTGAGCACGAACCCTCACAGTTTGGCTTAATTAGGTCTCCCCAATGATGAAGAAATGGGGGTAGAAGAAGGGAGTTTGCAAGTCCCCGAGAAAAGGAAGACAAAAGAAATAAAAACTTCAAAAAGGAAACTTTTAGTAAAAAAATACCTCGAAATAGGCAGCCGGAAAATTTGGCCTGAAAAGTGGTCTGAAAATGTCGCTGGAAAATGGCCGTCAAAGTCGCCGGAAAGTTGATGTGAAACGGTCAACCGGTATTGACTAGTGCTGAAGTGGCAGGGGTCTAGATGCTGACGTGGCAGAGGGGTCCTGGATGCTGACGTGGCAATGGGGTCCCTGATGCTGACGTGGCAAAGTCTGTGGCAATGGGTCTCTGGGCTGCGTCAAGTCTTTGGGCTGTGTTTTTTTTTTTTTTTTTCTTCTGCTTCTGCCGGTTTTTCTGGACGAGGATCAGTCGGCCAGTTCAATACTTTTTAGACCTATTTTTGTGATGTTTCTTCCGGTTCCTGAAATGTCATCATAAAGGGCTTCTACTGACAAAATTTGGTGTAAATTGGAAGTCGAAAAGATGGTGAACCGGTGGAATATTTGCTGCGGATTGTATGGAGCTTCCAGTGGCCGATTCGGTAGGTTTTCGGCCTGTTCTGGATTCTTGGGGTCGAGGGCTTCAAGTTGTGTGGCAGTGACATAAAAGAGTTCAGGGTTTAGCTATTTGTTTCAGGGTTAGGGCTTCGTGCTGATAACGTGTTTTAGTGAAACGGGAATTGAGAGAAAATCGCTATGTATTCTCATTGATAATAAGGGGCCTCTTTATATAGAGGATTACAATGCATAGAATCCGAATCATACAAGGAAAGATAATCATACATTGAATAAGAATATCTAGATCTTTCTAATTTAACCCTATTGCCACTAGGTCAAGTAACCTAGGGTTTGGGCCAGAGACACAAATAGGGATTTACTTGAACATCTCTTTCTTTTTTCTTTTTCTGTTTCTTTCTTTTGCTCATGAGGAGATCACAAATTCTATCCTGACATTTTACTAGCGGATCTGAGGAACAGGAAAGAGAGCAGGCAAAAGTTTGTATGAATCAAAGATTACATGTTGGTTTGCAGATTCTTGCAATGACTATTCAAAATCATATTTGAATTTAGATATTCTGATATTGGTTTATTTTGTAATAATTGTCAATTAATAAAATGTCAAACATGATTCTCCACTCCAGCACAGATACGTTAACATTTCCCATAAAAGTCCAACTCAGTAGAACCCTCATTTTTTAATTAATAATTCAACTATAGCAACTGAAATTTCCTGATTTCTAAATTAAAACTTTCTCATAGATCATCTTTTGTGGGTGGGGCTCTAAGGAAGACTATTAAAATGATGACTTCCTAATCAACGGTTGTGAGATCTACTTTTCGATCACATCTCATTAAATCAACAGTTAGATGTTTAGATATTCATAAGCAGATCATTTTGATGAGACTAATATTTCTTATGTTTTTAGTGCATTTCTCTCTACATTTTACTTAGTTATTCCTTTAACAACATCATTTCTAACTTACTTTGTTATATTTAGGTACATTTGAGCTCTAAATGCAGGAAATGCGTTAAGAAGAGCTGAAAATGAAAGAAATGAAGATCAAGGCAGAAATGAGACACAGAAATGGGAAAGAAATGGAGAAATGAAGCTTCCCTAATCCTACAAGGAAAAGGAATCCCAGCTGAAGTTGGAAACCTAAGTCCACTAGGAGTTAGCTTGGAAAAATTATTTTCAAAAATGAGAAATGGACGAGTCTCAGTTGGACTAGGAGTCCTAATGCTGTTAGGAGACCTGGTGAGGCTAGGAGATGCTGTGGGTTCAAGATGACTCAAGATGGTTAAAGAATGTTCCAGAATGCACAAGGAATTTCGGCAATTGAAGAATGAACTTTGAAATTGTCCAATTGAGAAATCTAGCCCAAAGATTGAAGCATGTGACTTGCACATGAGTTTCTAGACTCTTCTTGACATCTTGAGGAATCCTAATTCCATAAATTTTGGTTTTTACCGTGAGAATTAAAGGAAAATACTAGAAGAATTCAGCAATTACAAAAAGGGAGAGTTATGAATTCGTATGGAATTTGGAAAGGAAAATAAAGAGAATAATTATCAATTTAGGATCTTTGATTCCATTCTACATGCAAGGAGGCCGAAATGTGGTCTAGGTTCATTTAGGATTTCAGCAAAGAGGAAGATTACTTGTTCTATAATTCTTATGAAATTTTCTCATTGGTCGAATGATGTAATCAAGAGGAGAATTACTAGGAAACCTAGCCTAACCATGCACAATATAAGGAGGAGACTTGGAGATGTGAAAATTATCATCAAAACCTAGAATCAAATCGCAAATCCTCCCCTTTACTCTCTCAAAGTTTCCGCCTCTCCATTGTTCAAGACTTGAAGCTGTGAAGCAAAGCTCCATCATTCATCCACAAGCCTTGCCGTGAGCCTCATCATCTTCCTCTACCTTTGAAGACCTTTTGCATTCTTGAAGCTTCTTTAAAAGTGTAACCATGAACCTTAATCTTTTGTTTTTGGTTTTATGTTCTTGAAACTTTAAAATCAGATTATGTAGTGTTCTATATAATTTTTTTTAATGGATGTTTCAAATCTTTGTTAGAATGAAGTATGTGTATTGATGTTTAGTTTTCTTAAACCTTGAAGCATGAAAACGGTTTATAATTTTTCATATTATAATTTGCGATTTCAATATATGAACTTGAATGTTTGTTGATTTTGTTCTTCAATCCCACCTTTCATGTTTTTGATGTCTTTGGTGGCCAACTTAAGTTTCGAATTGCATAATTGAATTCATATTAAGATGCTAGCATTTTAGGTCTTAGTAATTAAAGTGGAAAACCTATAATTATTTAGGTAAATCAACAAAGAGAATTGCATGCTTGATTAGCGTTCTAACTTTTGTGTTTTTCTTAAATCAATCAAATTTTCTAAGTGTCTAATGCGCTGAATGTGTTTTGTTATTGGATTGATCACTCAATAGCATGGCATGTTTAATAGGGTTAAGTATGGTGCGTTCATCTAGTTAATTTAACTAAGGAAAGTAAAAAGAACTTTATATGTGTTCATCATTGTTCTTGATTGATTTCGCCCAAGTGCATGTTTTGATTCGTGATTTATAATTTGTTATCTTGTTTTCGTGTTAATGGTTGTCGACTTCGTCATACATCTTAGCCGTCCATTTCATCTATCATTCCTGATTTGATTGATCAATGTAATTAGTTTAACTTAGTTTAGAAATAAAGAAAAAACAAAAAAAAGCAAAAAACCTTTCCTTGTAATTTTCGTTAATAATATATACTTGTAATTAATATTCTTTTCTTTGACATTTAAATGACAGGAGCACCCTCAATCCCCGGATAGAATGATCCCCACTTGTTATGTACTAACAATTGTCAACATGGTTAATTTTGAGAACTCAATTCAAGCTCACCACATTTCTGCAAATTTTCAACCTTTGAGAACTCAATTCAAGCTCACCACATTTCTGCAAATTTTCAACCAAATTGAAAATCATTAAGGCATTTACAATTGTAATTTATCACTTATAAACATGAAAGATTCAGGTTTGAAATTTTGGTCCATCCAATAATTTGATCTAGTTCAATACCTTAACGATCAGTAATTAAAAAAAAAAAAATTCAGAAGTGATCTACTCCTGCATACCAAAACTTCTAACAGTTGATTTACCGAAATATAATTGAAAACTAGGTCTTACAACCGTTGATTAGAAAGTCCTCATTTTGAAGGTCATCATTAGAGCCTTTCTTCATCTTTTGTCATTCCAACAAACTTTTCAAATCCCAAAAGACATGATAAGGAGTACTATTAAAACCAAGAAAGAGAAAAAGACAAAAAAAATATGTAAGAGAAGAAACTAAGGCTAAGAATATGTCAGTGCACGATTTGAGGCCCAAATAGTTTTTGACCCGAACCAATCGGTTGGGCCAAAATCCAAACTGACAACCAATTTAAACTGGACTTGGCCGAACTTTCGTTTGGGCGAAAGTTTGGGTTGGCCTGGTTCAGTGGTTCGGTTTCAGTTTATATAATAAGGCCCAAAAGTCACCTTTTAAGGTCATTCTCAAGGCCCAGTTTTCTAGGTTATATCTGGAATTCCAATTTCTTGCGTAAACATTTTTTGCACAACCTCACAAAGTCACAATCAATGAATATAAAAACTGATCAAATTTTGTAACAAAATTGTCAACTAAGACGTGATCAAAATAAGCTAATAACAAGATCTGACCAAATTTCACAATCAGCTTCAACAGTTCTAAGTTCTTCTCTAAACCAAAACTAAGCAACCAAATATGAGATTTCATACTTCTCTAAGTTCAAATTCAAAAGCAAGCAAGCACAAAAGCAATCAAAGTACTAGAGTTTAAGTTGGTTATTACAGACCCAACTAATGAAATACAAGTTCTGAAGTAGTTATTACACACCCAAGCACAAATTTAAATGATGAAATTCCAGAAACTAATGCCCTCCGAGGCAAGCAGCAACATGCCAACAGTTCTTCACTCTTTCCCAAACTCATTGATTTCATTCTTCAGCCTTTGTTAACACATATTCTTGTTCACAGACACAATGTAAAATAATAAACATTATGGTTAGGGTTAGGGCTGTCAATTCCATCACGACACAATAACGCGACTCAATATCCTCACGAAATGAAACGGGTTGAGCCCCCATAATTAAAAAGCGGGTCATTTACTTGTCAACCCGCCAACACCCATTTATTATACCGGTTATTTACATGTCAACCCACTAACATGAAAACAACCTGTGTAATCCATTTAGTAAAAGGATCATGTCTAACTGTATGAAATTCATACACAAGGCCTATTAAAAATAAGTAATTTTAAAAAAAAAATATTTATGGGGTTAGCATCTTAAATGGATTAAGTGGTGAAGTTATGTACTATTATTTCAAGATCTTATGTAATTTTTTTTCAATTACATGTCTTAAATGGGTCAAGTATTGACCTGTTTATATGGTTTAGATCGGTAATTGAATTCAACCCGACACGACCTATTTATTAAACGGTTTTTGGTGGGTCATCGTGGGTCACCCATTTAATAAATAGGTTGGGTTTGAGTTTGTATTTTTGACACGATTATTCAATAAGTTGGGTTTCGGTTTGTCTATTGTGATACATTAATACCTTGACACGACACGACCCATTAACAGGCCTATTTAGGGTTAGAGATAAAACAGAGAAGATTTGTTGTGGTTAGGTGCACAAAAGCTTGTTTCTCAACCAATCATAGACTGACAACACATAAAAATTTTATATATATATACATATATATATATATATTTATAAGTTAGCCGGTTTGGCAATAAAAAAAATAAAAAAAGAACTCTAAAACTGGGTTTAATCAGTTTAGGTTTGGTTTTCTTCCTTTCTACTTCTTTTTTTGTTTGATTCAGTTACCGAACCAAAATATCGATCTGGTTCAGTCAGACTTCAAGGAAAAATCGGTTTTATGTGCTACGCTAGAAGAAACAGAGAGAGAGAGGACTCTTATCTTAGGATGGAAAACAGAAGATGACATTGATTTGTTCTAATTCATTTTTTTAAGTCATTATGCAATAAGCATAAGGCCTATGCAAAGAAAAAAAATCATGAATTGTCAATTGTCAATTGAGGATAATATCTACATTCTTGAATGATCTTGTCATAACATTTGTTTTATCATGTCCACTTTTTTTCTTTTTAGTCAATATTTAATAAACATAAGGCCTCAGCTACATTCCCATGACGAGCGCCCCTGGTGCCAAATTAACCTATCTACCGGACTTCTCAAACTAAGAGAGATTTTACATACTAACTCATTCTCATTTGTTGGGAACAACTCTTCTAACCAGTGGCGCATCCAACCAAGTGATTCCTGATCAATCAAATCCGCAACTTTCAAATATTCTAAGTCTTCAACTACCAGCCTATTCATATAAAGCTACAAAGTAACAAAGAAATTAAATGATCTTTATATCATCATCATCATCATAATAATAATAATAATAATAATAATAATAATAATAATAATAAAATGTAAATAAAAAGAATTTTCGTGCATATGAGTGTATCTATCATACCATAATCTAGTAAAACAATGATTTGATAGATTAATGAGACGCTTATATGTAATTTGAAATGAAGCATCATCATGATATTCTTCGATCACAGTAAACAAAGAGAGGAGATATGTAAGGCCAAAAGAAAATAAAAACAAAAGTTGCTGAAAAATCGAATTGCAAATAGGAGGAAGTTCATTCTCACGTTCTTGATATGTGATTACACACATTTTTATGCGCGTAATTACGTTCTAAACACTAGAATTAAGCTAATCTCTAAAGTAATTATTATGTAATTAATCTATTTTTACTTATATTGTAGTAAATAAGCGGAGTTGTGGATTTCGGAAGAAGTTGTGCGCAATTAAAGCAAAATGAAGTTTTCAACAAAAGGACGAAAAGTCAACTAATTGATCATCCGGTAAACCAAGTCAACTTGGCCCAATATCAAGAAGTACGAGACCCAAGACCAAAGAAGCACACAAGTAAAGACTCAAACTCATTTGTATTACATCTTTGTATTCAACAAATTAAAAAAAAAATGCTTTGGAAATATGACCTAATCTTACCATGGAAAGACATATTAAAAATTGAGAACTTATCAACTTGAAAGAGAAATCAAATGGAATAAGATCTCTAATTATTTCTAAATGGCACATTGTTTTCGGTTGACAAATTTTTGATGTTGGATAAAGCCTAGAATTCTAATTCATTTATAGTGAGAATTCTATAATGTTATGGAATGGTAATAAATATCGTATCCAATACATTTTTTTTTTCAAATCATATTTATAAAATATATAAGATTAGTCAAACACGTTAATTACGCACTACATTTTAGGAAAAGAAAAATGATAAATAACCTGGTCTATGAAGAGAAAATAATATAGATGAAATTTATATAGGTGATAAAGCGAGGTTGAAAGACTATAACAAATGGAGACCAATGAGCCGTGTTTGCCAGAGAATAAAGCAAACTGGGAGAGAATTGTTTAGTTGGCAGTGAAATACTTTTCAATTTCGGCAGGTTGAGATGAGAGCTGTGAGAGCTCGTCTAGATGAATTGTTGAAAGCCCCTTTTAGTGCCAATGATCTTGCAGAGAAGCAGACTCTCTAGGCCAAGTTCCAGGAATTACTTACGCAGGAAGAAACTATGTGGATTCAGAGGTCTAGGGCATTATGGTTGAAGGCAAGAGACCGTAATACGACTTATTTCCACCGTCGTGCTTCAAATAGGAGGCAGCGGAATATGATTATGGGCTTATTTGATTAGTCAGGCAGATGCGTAAACGAGGCTCAAGAAAGTGAGTGGGCAATTAATTCTTATTATCAAAAGCTATTTCTCACAAAGGGGTCTAACAATACTGCTAGGGACATGATTCTTAATACCATGCAGTCTAAGGTATCTGAAGCCATGAACCAAGAATTGTTGGCTCCCTATTCCAATGATGAAGTGAAGACTGCGTTGTTCCAGATGCATCCATCAAAGTCTCCAGGCCGAGTTGGTATGTTCCCATTCTTTTTCTAAAAATATTAGAGCACAGTTGGCCCTGATGTTTGTATAGCAGTAAGACATTTCTTGTCATCAGGATTTCTGATTAAAGAAGTTAATTACACTCATGTTACTTTGATCTCCAAAGTAAAAGACCCGAAGCATATGACTGATCTGCGTCCAATTGCTTTATGCAATGTGCTATATAGAGTTTGTTCAAAAGTGCTTGCTAACAGATTGAAGAAAATTTTGGGAGTTGTTATTTCACCATTGCAAAGTGCATTTGTTCCTGGAAGGTTAATATCTGACAGCAGACTTGTAGCAATTGGAATAGCTCACTTCTTACATAATAATCGAGGAGGGGGAGATGGCCAATTTTCTTTAAAGCTTGACATCAACAAAGCATATGATAGATTGGAATAGGATTTTTTATAGGCGATGCTTTTAAAGTTGGGTTTTGCTAATGAATGGGTGGAGCTGATTATGGCTAGCATCAGTACAGTCAGTTATTCTTTTCTGGTGAATGGGGAAGTGCATGGTTATGTTAGACCTTCCAGAGGTATCAGACAGGGGGATCCCTTATCCCCCTATTTATTTATTTTATGTAGGAAGGGTCTGTCTTCACTAATTGAGCATTTTGTTCAGCAGCAATGGATTCATGGGGTTGTGATTGCACCATCTGCTCCAAAAATACATCACTTATTATTTGCTGATGACCGTTTTTTGTTTGGAGTAGCTACAGAAGAGGAGTGTCAACAATACCGAAATATTTTGGATACTTATGAGGCAGCCTCTGGTCAGCGGGTGAATTTACAGAAGAGTAGTGTGGCTTTTAGTAAGAATGTGAGTATGGATAGACAGTTGTACTTAGCTAGCTTACTTGGGGTAGAGTGTGTTGACAAACATGAGAGATACTTAGAGTTGCCTACATACGTGGGCCTTTTCCATGGGCCTTTCAGTTTCAAATGCCTAGTTTGTAGATTGTTGAGTCAACATAGAGGAGTTGAGGCATCGTACCCACTTCCGCTGCTGTCATCTTCTGTAGCTTAATTGTTTATTCTACTAGTTGTTATTTCAGTTGCTTGTCTTACATTGCTCTAATCATCTTTGGATGTTATTCTAAATTTGAAGTATTTATATTCAGGGTCTATGACCTGACTATAAGTGTTTGTGGAGATTTGTGTAAACTAAATTATGAATCATGCTTGTTGGATATCCTTTGTTTTGGGAATAACTGTTGGATTGATTTTTACTTGGATGTGGAGTTGTTGTGATTTGGGAGCAGGGTGGCTCCAGGAGATTAAGGGTGGTTTGTCTAGAAGTGTAAATATGTTTTCTACAGGTTTTGGTAGTCTATTTTTAGGGGTGATTCTACCGATTTCAAAGTGAAATTTGGGCTAGTGCTGTCAGTGGGAATGGAATTTTGGAGGAAGTTGAGGGGTTTCCGCAATGGGCTTGGTGGTTGGGCTCGAAGAGAGAGCTTGGTGGTGATGGTTATGGTGGTAGTGGCGGCAGTTGTCTTATGCTTTGGATTTTAGGTGTGAAGAAGAAGAAGGTAGGAAGAATAAAGAAGAAAAGATTAAAAGAAATTAAAAAGAAAAAAGGAAGGGAGAAGAACACAGGGCTATATTGGATATTTCACAATTATCGAGCAGAGTTGGTGTGGAAGGGATTGTCCTGTGTCAACAACTTAACGGAGCATTTGGATGTAGAGTTAATGGAATGGACCTATTGGAAAGAAATTGAGAGCTTATGGAGTTTTTGGATGAAATTGAAATGTCAGTGACTGAAATGATTTAGAAGCAACGTACATAGACTAAACATATTTAAGCCCATAATATAAATACAAAACTAGCTAAAATATAAAGAACTGATACAAACGTATTTTAAAAGTGGTTGGTAAAAATGACTTTTAAGCTACTTTGGCAAAATTTTGACTAAAAAATGGCATGCTAAAGTCGCTATTATGACATTGTCTAGTGTAGGCTAGTCTCTTTTTTTTTTTTTAACCAAACCCAAATCCGAGTGCCGATAGATATATTCATCTAAGGCCAGAATAGGCCATTACATACCCTTCCGCTGCCATGTATAGACAGACAAGAAGATAGTGGTGGTACCCACATTGGTACATAGAAATAGACCCACTCATTAGACATGTCGTGTGCGTAGACATAGCGGAGATCCTCCTTTGGTACTACTCCAGAGGCGCTAGAGATACATAGAGTGCACATAACATGCATTAGCATTCCAAAAAGGAAATTATTGTAAAGACTAAACTAAACAAATTTAAAGGACTAGGGCAAAAACCCTAGCCCAAAAGGGCAGCCACCACAGAAAGCCACGCAAGGCCCATCAAGCTGGTTTGGGCCAGTCCACCATTGTCAGCCTCCCCCGTCGTACGAACCAGTCCGGCAATGCTCCATCGACCCACGACCTACATCACCACGACCTGGATAGCCACAATCCACGCCGCCATGGCTACTCACCATCCACGACCTGAATCGCCTCAAGCAACGCCGCCACAAGCCAGTGCCGCCACAAAAAAACCATCCATGATCCAGATCCTCATATCCCACACCGTCATCGATCCGACCCACGGCGCTGTCAGGGAAGAACCATCAGCAGGGATCGCTTGCCATACCTGTACCATACACCCACCATCTCGCACCAACCCAACCGAAAAAACCACACAATAAAGCCCTGCGCGAAACCTTCCCTGACGGATCCCTAGGAGCTATTGAAGTCAATTTACCAGTCCGGCAGCAGCCCCATGAGGGCGGCGAGGCCAGAGGCCATCCCGGACTTCCGGGCGCCACCAGACGAGGAACGATATTGCAAAAGACAGAAGTCCGGCCTTAGGGTTTCTCAAGGAGAGTATTACAACATTGCTTTTGTTTCTCTATATCGATATGTTTTATAAGTGTAGGCTAGTCTAGTTGAGTAAGGTGTGTAAAAAAGAATATTTTGTAAAAGTTTAATCAGAGTAACTTTGTTATCAGGTATTTTGAGAGTTTCCTCCATATATCTCTCTAAGAGATTTGTACTTACCTTTGGCTGTACATCTCCAATATTATGAGTCATTCATGCATCATATCTCTTTGCTAAAAATTTATTTTCAATATTTACGTTTTCGCTGATATCCAACAGTAACAATTTCTTCCATTTCTCTTTGAGTTCTACACCAAGTCGGCCTGTCGACAAGGCAATCGCCTTAGGCGTCACCCTGAGAAGGCCTCCCATAATGTTCCTTATGATATTTTTACGTCTTATTTTAAACAAAGACCTGATATATGGCCAACATTTAATTTAAGTACTTAGAAAACCAAAGGCTTTTTAGTCAAAAGATTGTGCCCAGTAAAATTGAAGACTTTTTGCCCAATACAACTTTATTCACTTAAAGGCCTTTTTGAAATTGTAAAAAGATTTTTTTAAAAAAAAAATTCTGTTAAAATTGAGCCATCTATACAATTATACTATTTTGGTACATTTTTGTTGTTTCACTAACATCACCTCTTGTCTTAAGACATCGCTCTGACACACAAAACCTTAAACTTTGCTTTTGCTTCCAAACACTCTCTCCATGGCAACGATTGATGTTGTTGCAGCAAGGTTTGCATCGTCGTTGGCTCTCCTTGGCGACGATGTAGTGGATATCTCCAAGATGCCGGGAGCGGATATTAGGCGGGGTTCTCAGACATACCTTCTTGCCCGGCCTCTCACTTTGAAGTTGTATATGGCACCGGATTTGCAGCAACATTTCAAGCGTGTATGGGTTCTCAATGCTGCAGTTAAGGTCCAGGAAAGGGTGCAAAGACGCTTTGTTATTTCATTTGATCTCCAAGGATAGGAACAAAGTACTGCACGGCGGACCTTGGTACTTTCAACGTGAACGGATCATCATTCATGAATATGATGGCTTGAAACCTCCCACTGCTATTCAGATGGATGAATTATTCTTTTGGGTGAAGCTATGTAACATATCACTAGCCTTGGAGGTGATGAACACAATTGTAAATGTTGCTTCGATTGCAGGCAGGTTCCTGGAGTGGGATGACAAGTTGTTCAAAGCAATAGGTGACATTAGGGTTCATGTGGCACACCATATTGCCAAACCCTTCTTCCTAACAAAAACTCTAAAGTTAGTGTCAGGAGTCATTGAGGAAATCTCTTTTTTCTTTGAGAATCTGCTTGGTTGTTGTCGGGACTGTAGCCTCATTTTTCATGAGAATGGGGAATGCCCGTATGCAGGTAAGAACGCTCAACAGAGCTCGGATCCCAAGCGGGTCAAAAACATGGTGGAGTTGCCTAGTACTTTTGTAAAGTTTACTCAATGCAATTTCAATGGAGGTGCAATTCATTTTCAGGGCATCTAAACGCCCATTCTGCCTCCTGTGGCACAAAGTTTGTTTGGCTCTGGTTCTTCCTCCAACCTATGCAAACCTATGGTTCTCCGTCATGCACTTCTGCAAGCATCATTGGAAGCTGACAAGCAGCTTGCATTGGTACCTAGTGCAGACCAATCTCCCTTGAAGCGAGGAAGACCTATCTCTCCCTTTGCCTCTCCAAAGAAACTAAAGCTCACACTTGGGAGCTTACAGTTGGCAGCAATGGTTCACCTACACCAACAAAGAAAATGAAGATGCTTGCAGCCTCAATCAAGCTTTCTGCCAAATCGTTGGGACTAGTATAAACATTGGGTGGAATGCTTATTCCTGCAGAAGTGACGATGCCTCGCGGAGTTGTCCCAAATGACTCCACTATCAAGAAGAAAAGGGGAAGACCATTAGGGTCCATAAACAAGAACCCTCCCAAGACAAAGAAACAGATATCTGCTGAAGATTTGCTTTCCTATCTTCACTTGGGAAAGCTTGCTAGCCCTAGCTTGAAGGGCAAAGAAAATATGTAGCCTTTAGGGTATGTTGCCTATACCAAGGTTATAAATATCTGTTATATTTCCGATATAACCCTCGATATCTCATTTTTTCGACGAACCGATATATCTTGGGGGGTAAATATCTTATCTTCTACCGTTTCTGCTAAACTTCTCCAAAATAGTCAAATATCTCTGATATATTAGATATTTGCAATATATCCCCGATAAAGTGAAGAAAAATCTATAAAATTTGATATAAAAATATTTAAAAAAAACTCAGTAATTCTCTAAATGAAAATCTATGTGAAGAGAGATCTCCTCAAGGCAAATCTGAGTGAGGAAAAATCCCCTCCAGGTGAATCTAGGTGTAATACCCCGGAAATTCATTATTAATTTATGATGATTTTCTGAAATTTATTGAGTTGATTGTTGGGACGATTTCGTGGTTCGAGGGCAGAGCAGAAGTGTTTCGGACGAATAATTACTCGAAACATTTTATTTTCGAGGGGTCAAAGGGTTTATTTTTTATTCGTTAGGTTTGTCCAAAAACTTCTTTCACGAAAGTTGTAGAACACATCGATACGAGTTCCTGGACATGCGAAACGCGAGAATCGGAGTTCGTATGAAGAAGCTATCGCGTTTGGAAAAGTTTCTATTTTGGGTATAAAAGAATAAAACTAGGGCTGCCACTTGGTTTGGTAATTACCAAACCGACCGAATACCAACCGATGTTTTAGGTTTGGTAAACCGACTTTTTGGTAATCGAGACCGATAAAACCGAAATCGAAAATTACCGAAAAAGTTGGTTTGGTTTTGGTAAATACCGAATCTACTAGTTATCTAAATATTAGATTTATATACTACAATTTTCAATACACATATTAGGTTTTTATGTATATTAAGAAATAAACATAAAAACTTTTATAATAGTATGAACATTACTACATTAATAGTACATGTATTTTAAGTAACCTAGTCAAAGATGGTTAAATAACCTAGTTTTTTATTGAAAATTGCTAGAACTTGATGTCATATATACAAAAGAAAGCTATAATTAGTATATGATACAACGTTTATTGACTATATCATTCTAATTTAATTAATAAAGAATTAGTTATTCGAAAGTTGGTAATACCGAAAACTGAAATACCGAATTTGGTAGATATAATTAAAAACCGAAAATTTTGGTTGGTAATTGGTAGCTCAGTTTTTAAACCGAAAGCTTTGGTTTTGAAGTTGGTAATACCTATAGCCGATTCGAACCGACTGAGTGACAACCCTAAATAAAACCCTAGCTATTTTTGGAAGGCCCAATTTCAAATTCTAGAAACTCGGCCTCTCATTCTCTCTCCCCGAGCCCGAGTCGCCCCTCTCATTCGCCGGCCGATTTCTCCACCGTCCGGCCACCATTTGCTTCTATTCCAACGGGGTTTCTGCTCGCCTTGCTACACTCTACACTTCTGTGGAAGAAATCTAGCGTGGATCGAGCTGTAGCTAGAGTTACAACGCCTAGAAGAAGCCAAGACGAAGCCAGAATTGCCTCCAGTCGCCGGTCTTCGTTCTCCCAGCTCCGGCCACCTTTGGCCGTGGTTTCAAAAAGGGATTTTTCACTTCAAGGGACATAGATTATTTTCCCCAAGGTGGGTTGCATCGATTTGAGCTGTGGTGATCGATTTTGCACGATTGGGAAATTAGGGTTCACCTGATCTGGAAATTTTGTGAGGTAAAATAATACTTTTTGGCTTATAATATGAACTTGGTGTAGTTATGAAAGTTGTAATTGGAGTTGAGATGAAGAACTTTGATGTTGTGAGTTTTGTCAAATTTGACTTTTGTCCGACGGCAATGCCGCCAGTGTGATGGTGGTTTCCGGCTACCTCTGGCCACCACAAGGGTAGTTCCTGCCCATTTTTGTGTTCTACATGTTGATACGATCATTTCAACATACAACACTTAATTTTTGGAGATCGTATGATTAAGTTATGAATTTGATCGATTTCGATCGTTCGATTTGTGATCTGTGGAGATTGGATTGTCCGATAGACTCGAGTATTGATAAATTGATCGTATAACTATTTCGATGACTTTTTGCTGTCACGGGTGAAGATTCGACCGTTGGATCTTCGTATGAGGGTGAAAGGATGATCATAAGGGTGATCCGTGAGGATCCGACCGTTAGATTGTCGTGTAACTGTGTTTTATGAATTGTGTGCTAAGTTGAGACCGTATTTGGTTAGGTGATTGACGTTTTGAGTTGGCGGACGGTTGCGATTGTGATTTTGAGCTGTATAGAAGACGCAGCTGGATTAGAGGTGAGCAAATCTCACATGGTTCATTTACGAACTGAATTTCAATATTTACATTTAATTGTTATGTTTGAAAAATGATTTTAAGAAAATGAGTTTTTAAGAATATAAAAATGAATTTCTCGGTTTTTACTACTTGTGAACTATAGTTGGTCATTCTTGTGTGGGTGACTACGTATATATATATTTACGTGAAATATATATGTGGATGGCATGACATTTTGATGTGTGTGAATTGTGATTTATTCAGAATGTTGTTTTGTGCGTTTAGTCTTTGTGGAAATACACGATATCATGGGATTGTTGATTTTGTCATGTTGAAAGGATAACTGAGTTTGATAACATTTGAGTCATGTGGACTTGTAATTGTGTTCGGCCTATGGATCTAGTGTCAAAGCAGTGACAGAGGCGAGTGTATCAGACACCATAATCCTAGGCGGTGACGAACTACGATTGAGTAAGTAAGTCGGACACCATAACCCTAGGCGGGTGACGGGCTACGATTGAGGCGAGTGTATCGGATGTCATAACCCTAGGCGGTGATGGGCTACGATTGAGTAAGTAAGTCGGACGCCATAACCCTAGGCAGGTGACGGGCTACGATTGAGGAGAGTATATTGGATGCCATAACCCTAGGCAATGACAGGCTACGATTAAAACGAGTTATTTTGTGAGATTGTGTATTCAGAATTTAAGGGTGAATTCTTGGTTTTAGCATGAGTGTTTGATTTATTTATTTATTTTTCATTTTCTTTTCTGTGGTTGATTTTTAAGTAATTTCCTGAACTAAGTTTCTATGCAAGGATTAATATGAATTCTTTTGTTTGTTTTCATGTAATCTCTTGAACTAAACTATATGCAGGGATTACTATGAATTCTTTTGTTTGTTTTCATGTAATCTCCTGAACTAAACTAT
Source organism: Rosa lucieae (assembly GCA_024704745.1). NCBI lineage: Eukaryota > Viridiplantae > Streptophyta > Magnoliopsida > Rosales > Rosaceae > Rosa > Rosa lucieae. The sequence goes on along the minus strand of JANPXK010000418.1, from coordinate 3,302 downwards.
ATGCAGGGATTACTATGAATTCTTTTGTTTGTTTTCATGTGATCTCCTGAACTAAGTTTCTATGCAGGGATTAACGATTTTGCTTAATTCTTATTGTGGGTACAGTTGTGGGTTATGATCTGTAGTGATTGGATAATGAGTTGGGATGTCATGATTTTGGCAAACGCTTTATGTTGAGGGAAAATGAGTATGATTTCGTGGTTGTGCCATTGAAGCAAAGAAATAGTGATCTAATAGATTATGGGGACATAAATGGTTTAAAATATTGGGAGTTATTTGTTTAATTTGAGATTGTGGGAAACGAGATAAAATGAATCGAGAGACAAAGCATGTGGGTTTTAGTTGGGTTGAAATGATTGAGCATGATATTGATTAATATGAACTTGATGTTTGTGTTGTGATGATTGCATATTGTTTTGTTAGACTAAGATGGTGGAAGCAGGTATTTTGTGGAATGAAATATTGTTGCTTTAAATTGTCCCACAAGTTGAGAAATTATAAGTATGCGTGACATGAGTCACTTTATTTGAATTTACTCATATGGGCTTAAAAAGCTTACCGGGTTTGTTGTTTGCAATCCCGGTGCACTATTCTATGGTGTAGTTATTGTGCAGATTAGAATATCGAGTGATCGTTGTTGAAGCTGAGGTGTACGTTCGATAGCGTGGATGTCGACGGGTACTCTTAGTTTTAAGTCTTTCGCTGTGTAGTGAGACATGGTGGGTGTGTTAACTTATTGAATTGTCATTTAGTTTAATTTGTAAACTATCCGTAATGTAATATGTGACTCTAAAGATCGAGTCGGTATTGACATTGTGAGCTCAGTTGTTTAGTTACTTATTTTAAATGAAAAAAATTCTGTGTTTTTCTTTTGTTTGTTTTCGCATTTCGGATTTGAATTTCTTTATTCAAAATTCTGAGCGTGACACTAGGTGAGTAGAAAATCCCCTCAAAGTGAATCTAGGTGAGGAAAAACAACTATATAGATCTACTTCATGTTTTAAGCGAGTCACTTGATAATGACATTGATCCACTTCATGATTGGATTATGCCTGCACACCTCGATGATGAAGCTGGAAGACATCTTCCACAAGTTTTAGAAACTGCAACTAATGCTGGAATCAACATAGAGAGGGTCTTATCTGAAGAAGTTGTTAAAAACCCAGAAGATAATTCAGATAGTGATGATGCGTGCGGTGGTATAGCAACTCCAGATAGTTCTAATGATAGTGGAGAGGGTGGAAGCAAAATAGGTAGTAGAGGTGAAAGATATGAATATGGACAATCTTCTGTGGATGGAGGATTAAACCAATTTACCTGTGAACGTAATTTTGATCATACCACCCAAGATGAAGACCACGGAGTGAGAACAGCTAGTCATGTTGCTCAAGAGAAGACCCGATATGGGAGGAGGGCTAGAGGTGCAACTGATGATCAAAGTACCTCATTTGATGTTTCTTCAATTGCCTTAAGTTTTGACTCTATTAGTTTAGGCACAGAGCGCAGTGGAATCTCAAATGAATCTCATGAAGGCAATAATCAATTTGGTTATGATGCGTATGGATATAATCAATATGGAGAAGTATATGAATAGTCATCCAGTTGGGTTCATCCTTAATATCCCCTTATAGGAGAAACAGAGATCTATAACTATCATGTTCATCGCTATAATTCTCACTATATGGGTCATATGTGTTGGTCTGATTATTGCATTTTAGTATACCAGCTCCTCTATCCCTGATATATCTCAGAAATTTCCGATATCTCCCTATTTCAAAGTACCTATAGATATGAAGATACCAATATTTAAAACCTTGCCTATTACTATGCTATGTTTCATAGTAAATAGGCTCACTAGAATAAGTGAGCATGACATGTCGAATGAATGATCTAGCCTATGTATCATCGTGGTGTGTATTTGCATCACAATGTGATGACCTGGATTATCGTTATTTAATTTTGGTAATTAATAATGGACCAGTTGTACGAATTATTGTTATTATGCTTTATTCGTATGTTGTATGTGAAGTGGAATTGCTTCAGACAATTATTATTCGAAAAGTGTGGATTTAGGGGGGGGGGGGTTCAAGGTTTACTTTTGATACGTTGAGAATCTCTGAAAACTTCCTTCACAAATCGTAAAGAGCGTCGATACGAGTTTGTAGACATGCAGAACTCAAAAATTGGAGTTCGTATGAGAAAGTTATGAGCGTTTGAAAATTTGGAAAGTTCTATAAATAGGGGTTTCCGTTTTCAGAAACTTACTGTTTTCATTTTGGAAATTTCCATTTCTAGAAACTCCAAACTCTCCATTCTCTCTCCTGATCTTCAACTGACCTGACTCACCTGACCCCTACCCTGCCGACCCAACTCGACTTTTCGAGCGAACTCCGGCGGTCTCCGGTAGTGAAATTTGGCCAGCTTGTTCGTCTCCACCGTGCGCTTCTCCCTGTGGCATCCTCTAGCAGTGATATTCACCATGTGAGGGCGCAGCAAGACGATAAAACTTAGTGCAGTCGAACCCGATAGGAAAACAAAGTTCCGGCGACTTCCCAGCTTCAAGCTTCCTGTTTTGAGTTCGTAGGAGCCTCCCTGATAGATTTGTGGTGTTTATTTGGATTGATTCACGTCGGAATTGGATCAACTCAAGGTGAACAGTTCACGGCCGCTTGTGATGGAGATAGGCGGCGATCTAGGACGTGTTGAGTTGAACCCTAGGTATTAAAGTTGATCTATTTGATGTTCTTGACATTTTAGACGGTTGGATTAATCTAGTTTTGAGCTTTGGCTGGTGGTGGTTATGGTGGTTGTGCCACCAACTGTGGCAGCATTTTGGCAGTCTTCCAGCCATGTAATGGATAGTTTCTAGTTTTATATATCATCTACTCGTCGATACGAGCGTTTCAATATATAATACGTAATTTTTGGAGATCGTATGAATATATTGTGATTTTTACGGTTTCAGACCGTTTGATGATTAGATCCGTGTGGATTTGAGCGTCCGATCGACTTGTGATCTTGACATATCGATCGTAAATGTATTCTGGAGACATTAGGTGTTCTCGGATGTGGTTTCGCCTCGATTGATATCACTTTGGGGATTTTTGTTCAAAACAGGGGTCTCGGACTTAAATCATTTGTGAATCATTACTAAGCTGAGACCGTTTGTGATCCGGTACTTGACGAACGGAATTACTTTTATAGTTTTATAACTCTCACAAGGTTCATTTATGAACGGAATTACTTTTATAGTTTTGAGAGTTATTTATTTAACTGCACATTGTAGTTGGTATTAGTAGCAC
>JANPXK010000417.1:0-41246 GCA_024704745.1 Rosa lucieae | reverse complement strand
GAAGTTTGGGAGTGTCATCAGTTCACCCCCCGGACTCTCAATTTCACTTTTTTACCCCCTAAACTTTTAATTTGTGTCTTCTGTGCTGCTCCGTCCAATTCGGCCTCGCCTAAAATTTGTAGAAATTATTCAATTGACAACTCGTGCTCCAGTGGTGGGGAGTTGAGCTTTATAAAAGAGGTTGGGGGTTCGAACCCCATGTCTTCCAAGGTTTATATATTTTGTATAATTATTCGGGCATGCCTAAAAAGAGTATAAATATGAAGTTTGTACATAATATATTGAGGATAGCTCTTGCTCCAGCGGTGGGGGGTTTGGCTCTTGTGAAAGAGGTTGGGGGTTCGAACCTCACCTCTTTCAAGGCTTATTTTGTATAATTATTCAGTCATTAAATGACAATTTTAGCCCTCAACAGTTGGATTTAACATCCAAATTGGACGGAGCAACAGAAATTGGGCACGGAAGACACAAATTAGAAAGTTTAGGGGGTAAAAAAGTGAAATTGATAGTCCATGGGGTGAACTGATGACACCCCCAAACTTCAGGGGGGTAAACTGAAATTAATCATATTTTCTAAATACCTCCCATTTATTTGTAGGAATGAATAGAGGAGAACTTGAGTGCTTAGTTGATAGTGGGACTACCCACACAATATAAAGAAATAGGAAATTATTCATTGAATTAATAGCGTATAATTCCTCTGTGACTACGATGATTGGATCATCAGAAGTAATAAAAGGGTGAGGAACTGCCAAACTGCCTAATGGCACAACATTTCAAGTCACAGACGTCTAGATGCACCAAGAGTTAATCAAACCTTGTTAAGTTTCAAAGCTATTTGTGCCAACGGTTATCCAGTAGAAACACACTGTGAGAATGGAACTGAATACCTTGATATTAACTCTAATGAATGTGGAAGGAAACGCATTTTAGAGAAACTTATGAGTCAATCTAGTGGACTGTACCTCACTACGATTAGGATCATTGAATCCTATGCTATCACCAACAATGATGATAGGAGCATTTTAATGCGACGTTTTAACTGTTATTTCCCTATATTTTCTGCGTTATTTCCTTAATAAAACTCTGTTTAGGAAAGTTTCCATTCTTCGAATGGGAAAGTTCCTAATTGTAGAAAGTTTCCGTTTTGTAGTTTCTATTTTCCATTTTTTAGAAAGATTCCATTTTAGTTTAAGAAAGTTTCCATTTCTTATTTTAGAAAGCTTCTATTTTCAGGTCTTTGGAATAAATAAGCTGAATTGAGTTCATAAATGGAAGAGAAAGCTTCATGAAGATGACATGGCAAGGAGAGAATCAAGGAAGAGTTTTTTTTTAAAAAAGGAAAATATTTTCCTTGGGGATTAAATTTGCCGTGTAATACTTAAGGAAAAACAAGATGACAACGTGGGAATTAAAGATGATGATTGAGGATTTCAATGAGAGATTTTCTTGGGAGACTTTTATGGAAAGAAATATTGTTGGAGGAATAATTTGGTGTGATTGCCAACGTGAAAATCGAAATAATCAAGTAGATGACGCCAAGAGAGATTCAAGGGAGATATTTATGGAAGGAAAATATGTGTGCACCAAGGAAAAGCTAAAAAGGCGTCTAGATTCATCCCTAAATTCCCTAAAGGAATGTTGGCCGAAATTCATAGAAGAAATCATAATTTCAAGGAAATTCGGCAATTAAATATTAGGGAGGTATTTTAGAGAATTTTGATTGGTTGGAACACATCACAAGGCTTACTTGGCATTCTATGATTGGTTGGACCACATCACAAGCTTACTTGACGAATTATCATTGGTTGAAGCTATGTGGAAAATTCTGATTGCTTTGTGAACCCTAGCCGTGCTCCTATATATACCCACCTCTTTGACGTTGAGAAGGGGTCCTCTCCTTTACAATTTACACTTTAGAAAAAAATCAGAAAATCTTCTTAGCATAGCCGTGAGTTTCTCCATCCTCTAGTCATCTCCACGAGTTCAAGCAAGGCCAAGGGAGAAGAGGCATAGCCGTGAGCATCCATCATCCATCTCCAACCTTGAAGCTTGCTTTCGAGATTCAAGAGACCACCACATCAATCGTTCATCACCATCTCCATCTCACAGTGTAATCCGATTCTCCTTTGTAACCTTTGCTTTGAATTTCGTTGGTTATGAACTAGTTGACATATGTGTTTGAACAAATATTAATTTCTGGAATTTTTATGATTAATTGAGAATTTTCAGATTCATATTATTGTTCTTCGAGAGTTGCTTATGTGGGTTTGTTTAATTAAATTTGCGTTATAGATAACTTTTGTATTTTAATCTTATGTGGTTGCAAACACTTAGGGTTTCGATATAATTGGTGCTAGGTTTAAGAACATGAAATCGACTTTTCGTTTTGTGTAAACTTGAATCAAAGTAGTAAAGGTTTTGTACAAAGATCGAATTTAATTAACGAGGATTGCAATTAGGTGGACTTTTCCATACTAAGTTGTACACTTGAGTTGATAGCCTTTCTCTATGTGTAATGCGTTAAACATGACATGATTGACTAGCTTTCTAGGGTTTGATTGCATGTTTGATAGGATTAATCTAGGTGCTTTCGCTTAGGTTAATTAGCATTGAAAAGTAAAAAATGGGAATTCATTTGCTTTCGAATGTTTCACATGATCAACTCCTTTCTCATGACTTAGATGAACAATATTAGGGTTTGAGTCAAATTTAATCATATGTTTCGGGTTTTGATCTTTGTTCTCTCATTCCATTTGTGTTTTTATGTTTTTGCATTTTAATTGTTTTGTTAACTTAGTTTTTTTTGAAAAAGAAAACCAAAAACAAAATCCCCCTTTTTTTGTAAATAATGTTTATACTTGTGAATATCTTTGTGAATATTATACTTTGTTTTAATTTTAATTGTTTAATTGTTTTGCAATTACAGGTGTACCCTCAATCCCCGGAATAGAACGATCCCTATTTGCTTATACTACTAACGATATTTTCAGGGTTAAATTATGCGCTTGCTTTAGGCGCATCAATTTTTGAATCCCCGGCAACGGCGCCAAAAATTGATGCGCCTGAAAGCAAGCGCATAATTTAACCCTGAAAATATCGTTAGTAGTATAAGAAAATAGGGATCGTTCTATTCCGGGGATTGAGGGTACACCTGTAATTGCAAAAACTATTAATTAATTAATAGTAAAAAGTATTATTACAAAAATAAAACAAAGAATAAAAATATATACAAATGAACACAAAAGGGGGGTTTTAGGATTATTAAATTAAAAACTAAAATAAATAAAATAAAGAAAATGTAAAAACATATATACACGGGTGGAATGAGAGAACAAAGATCAAAACCGAAACTTATGATTAAAATTGATTCAAACCCTAATATTGTTCATCTAAGTCATGAGAGAGGAGTTGATCATGTGAAACATTCGAAAGCAAATGAATTCCCATTTTTTACTTTTCAATGCTAATTAACCTAAGCGAAAGCACCTAGATTAATCCTATCAAACATGCAATCAAACCCTAGAAAGCTAGTCAATCATGTCATGTTTAACGCATTACACATAGAGAAAGGCTATCAACTCAAGTGTACAACTTAGTATGGAAAAGTCCACCTAATTGCAATCCTCTTTAATTAAATTCGATCTTTGTCCAAAACCTTTACTACTTTGATTCAAGTTTACACAAAACGAAAAGTCGATTTCATGTTCTTAAACCTAGCAACAATTATGCATAAACCCTATAAGTGTCGACCCAAATAAGATTAATACACAAAGGATATCTATAACGCAAATTTAATTAAACAAACCCACATAAGCAACTCTCGAAGAACAATAATATGAATCTGAAAATTCTCAATTAATCATAAAAATTCCAGAAATTAATATTTGTTCAAACACTATGTCAACTAGTTCATAACCAACGAAATTCAAAGCAAAGGTTACAAAGGAGAATCGGATTACACCGTGAGATGGAGATGGTGATGAACGATTGATGTGGTGGTCTCTTGAATCTCGAAAGCAAGCTTCAAGGTTGGAGATGGATGATGGATGCTCACGGCTATGCTTCTTCTCCCTTGGCCTTGCTTGAACTCGTGGAGATGACTAGAGGATGGAGAAACTCACGGCTATGCTAAGAAGATTTTCTGATTTTTTTCGAAAGTGTAAATTGTAAAGGAGAGGACCCCCTTGACGTTGAGAAAAGGGGAGAATATATAGGGGCACGGCTAGGGTTCTCCAAGCAATCAGAAATTTCCACATCACTTCAACCAATGGTATGATGCCAAGTAAGCCTTGTGATGTGGTCCAACCAATCGTAGAATGCCAAGTAAGCCTTGGTGTGTCATCTAACCAATCAAAACTCTCCAAATTAATTCCCTAAATTCCTTTAATATATATCCTTGCCGAAATTATATAAGGATTTTCTGATTTTCTTCATTAATTTCGGCCAAGAATATCTTAGGAGAGTAATTGCCGAAATTCCATAAAAAATTCTGATTTGCTTCACCAATTTCGGCCACAAATATCCTTGGGAAAGTAATTGCCGAAATTCCATAAATAAATGCTGATTTGCTTCACCATTTTCGGCCAAAAATCACATTTAAATCTTCCAAGAATATCTCTTTGCCCTTAAAAATCTCCCTTGAATTACTCCAATCAAAATCTTCAATTATATTTTCAGATTTTCATGTTGCCTCCTCCTTTTCCTCTTTGTATTTTACGGCAAACACATATATATTCTCCAAAAATATCTCTCATGTGTCACAAACCCTAATTTCCATGGGCCTTTATCCATTTGCCGAAATCCATAACCTCTTGAGAGTTCTTGGGCCTTTGTGCGTCACCTTCAAGCCATGTCATCTCTAATGTCTTCAAGAAGCTTCTTTCAATGCCATGACACTTCATTTTTCTGCTTTCCTTTCTTGGTTGACTCAAGAGTCTTGTTTTGGCAGGGTTTCCTCTTCTGGACAAGGTTTCCTGGTTGAAACAGGATTTCCTGGTTGAACCAGGAAAACTTCATTTATTCTTTTCAGCTCCGAGGTCCTGAAAATATAGAGACTAGTAAGAAAAATAGAAACTTTCCTAAAATGAAAAATGGCAACTTCCCTAAACTGAAAATGGAAACTTTCCAAAAATGAAAAATAGAAACTACAAAATAGAAACTTTCTACAAATAGGAACTTTGCCAATCGAAGAATGGAAACTTTCCTAAACAGAGTTTTATTAAGGAAATAACGCAGAAAATGTAGGGAAATGCAGTTAAAATGTCGCATTAAAATGCTCCTATCAAATGAAATGTGGGACACTGACTCATACAGGCTTTGGCATGACCGCCTAGGGCACCCCGGTCGTGACATGATGATCCGTATTTTAAAGAACTTATATGGACATCCTTTCTTTCGACTGAAAAATAAAATGGGAGAAAAGTCCGCCACACTGCAAGGTGTCGGTCCTAGTGCTGCTCAAATGCAGCCATTGCCTTCTAAAGTACCAGAAGCACTACCTCCCTCCCATTATGCCTCATTGACTATTTCAAAAGCACATCACTCGTTTCCCAAAGTCTGCTATTTAGCAAAAATAGGATTGAAACCTTCCTATGCTAAAGATACAAAACAAAACATTCCATTCTTACAAAGGATACAAAGAGATATATGTGGACCTATCCATCCAGAATGCGGACCATTCAAGTACTTTATGGTTCTGGTGGACACTTCGACAATCTGGTTACATGTCGTTTTATTGTCCACAAGAAATGCTGCATTTGTAAAACTCCTAGCACATATTATACGTTTAAGGGCTCACCACCCTGATCACCCTATCAAGTTTATAAGGCTTGATAACGCTGGAGAGTTTACATCAAAAGCATTTGATGATTATTGCATGTCTATCGAGATCGACGTAGAGTATCCTGTTCCCCATATGCATACACAAAATGGTCTCGCAAAAGCCACCTTCAAAAAGCTAGAGATGGTAGCTAGGGCATTGGTTATGCGCACCAACCTGCCTATATCTGCCTGGGATTATGCAATATTGCACGCAGCTTTACTTATTTGTTTCAAACCCACTGCTAGCCAACCATTTTCTGCGTACCAATTGGTAACTGGATATGAGCCTAACATTTCACACTTACGCATATTTGGTTACGTAGTATATGTGCCTATTGTGCCCCCACAATGCACCAAAATGGGGCCTTAGAGACGATTAAGTATTTATGTTGGATACGAATTCCCAAAAATTATCTGCTACTTGGAACCCTTGACAGGCGATCTTTTTACCGCTAGATTTGAGGATTGTCACTTTGATGAGATAGTTTTCCCGTCGTTAGGGGGAGATAGGAAAAAGAATTTTCCAAGGGAACGACAGGAATTGTCATGATTTGTCCCCACTCTGTCTCATTTTGATCCCCACACTTCACAATGTGAAAGTGAAGTGAAAAGAATAATCAATCTTCAGAACGTAGTAGATTTAATGCCTGATACGTTTACTGATATCGCAAAAGTGACGAGATCACATATACCAGCTGCAAATGTGCCTGCAAGGTTAGAAGTCTCCAACAAGGGGCACGGTGCTGTAGATAGAGGCACTGCAACCACCCTTAGTGGAGGTGTGGTTGAGGTCGTGGCTCCACAAAGGAAGAGGGGGAGGCCATTTGGTTCGATTGACACTCACCAAAGGAAGAAGAGGGTGAGTAAGGCACAAACCGATCCATTAATCATCAATGAAGAGAATCCCTCTCATGAGATTGTCTTTGATTACAGTTATGTCCATGAATCAATACTGGAGGACGCTCCGATGTTTGAAATGATTCCAGAGAACAGATAAATCTCAAAGGATTATGAGAGTGCGTATGAGTTGATAGAAAGATCTTCCATACACATTGACGATGTATTTACATACACTGTTGCTCAAGAAATCATAGAGCACGATGATATCGAACCACGCTCTGTTGCATAATGTCAACAAAGAGCATATTGGCCTAAATGAAAGAAGCAATCCAGGTAGAACTAGATTCTCTGGCAAAGAGACAGGTATTTGGTCCAGTAGTGCTAACCCACCAAGTGTAAAGCCTGTAGGACATAAATGGGTCTTTGTCAGAAAGCGTAATGAGAAGAATGAAGTCCTAAGGTACAAGGCTTGCCTTGTAGCGCAAGGTTTCTCACAACGCCCTAGAATTGACTACGAGGAGACATACTCTCCTGTAATGGACGTTATAATGTTCCGCTACTTAGTTAGCTTGGTAGTTTCCGAATGACTGGAAATGAAGCTCATGGATGTGGTTACTGCATATCTCTCTTGATTCAGAGATATATATATATATATATATATATATATATATATATGAAAGTCCCTGATGTCCTAACATTACCCAAGTCATGGTGACTCTAAACCACGGAGTGCGTTTTCAATTAGATTGAAATGCTCACTTTACAGATTGAAACAATCCGAGCGGATGTGGTATACCCGTCTAAGTGACTATTTGATTGGGAAGGGATATAAGAACGATGAATTGTGCCTCTGTGTACTCATAAAGAAAACAAGTTCTGGATTTGGAATTGTAGCTGTATATGTCAATGATATGAACATAATAGGTACTCTTGATGAATAAGAGAAACGGCGAGCAACTTGAAATCCGAATTTGAGATGAAGGATCTTGGGAAAACTTGATTCTGTTTAGGCCTTGAACTAGAACACCGATTTTATGGAATACTAATCCACCAGTCTGCTAGCACTCCCATAATCGGTCGAAGCTTGGATGCAAAGAAAGATCCACTTCGTCCAAAGGAAAATGACGAAGAGGTGTTGGGAGCTGAAATTCCCTATCTAAGTGCAATATGCGCATTATTGTACTTAGCCCAATGTACTCGACCAGACATTGCATTCTCAGTGAACTTGTTAGCTAAATTTAGCTCTGAGCCAACGCATCTTCACTGGAATGGTATCAAGAACATTTTCCGATACCTAAAAGGAACCACTGACTTGGTTCTGTTCTTCCCCTACAGAGAGACAAGAGGGACCGTAGATGGAACTGTAATCCCTAAAGGAAATGTTGATGGTGAAAACGCCACTCACTACACCGAAACGCCACATGACGTTTTGGTTGGTTTTGCTGATGTTGGGTACCTCTCTGATCCACATAAAAGTAGCTCCCAAACTGGTTATGTATTTACCAATGGGAACAAGGCGATATCTTGGAGATCAACCAAGCAAACCCTTGTGGCTACCTCCTCGAACCACTCAGAAGTCATTGCTCTACATGAGGCGGTTTGTGAGTGTGTATGGTTAAGAACTATCATTACACATATTCGAGGGACTAGTGGTTTGAGTTCTACCACTGAAGAGCCTACTTGCATTTAAGAAGACAATGCAACTTGCATCGAATAGATGAAGCTAGGTTATATTAAGGGTGATAACACAAAACACATATTGCCAAAGTTGTTCTACAATTAGCAACAACAGGCTCTCCTCAAGATTCAAGTGAATCAAGTAAGGTCTGAGGAGAATGTGGCAGATTTGTTCACCAAATTATTGCCCAATGCCACATTTGAGAAACATGTGAAAAACATAGGGATGCGAAATCTTTCCAAACTCCCTTGATTTATGCAAGTATCAGGATGAGGTGTAGACGCCAGGGTTAGTCTAACACACACATGTCATCCTCAAATGTAGAACGTGCGTTGTGCTCTTTTCCTTCGACCAAGGTGTATTTTTTGTCCCACAAGGTTTTTATTGTTACTTGGCAAGGTTTTAAATGAGGCAACAACTCATGCACCATTTTGTCTTTGACTTGGCACAAGGGGGAGTATTGAAGGAAAAGCACATTATGTGCCTTCGTCAAAGTAACTGACGATGAGGGAATCAAGGAATTACAATCACAATTCAATCAGCATTTAGTATCATTAATGTAATCGATATTCCGTTGTAATTATATCCCTATATAAAGGGACTATGAAATTAAATGAGTAACCAATTCCAATTGTCATTTTACTTTTACATTTTACACTTTTTCTGTAAATAAATATCTGTAAAAAATGATTTTACACAGATATTTCTTCACTTTATTGGGGATATACAGATATTTACAGATAAAGTGTAAAATCATTTTTTACAGATATTTCTTCAGAGATATATCCTAAAATTCTTCACTTTATTGGAGATATATCACAAATATTGTAGACCAAAAATGATTTTACACAGATATTTCTTCACTTTATTGGGGATATGCAAATATTTATTTACAGATAAAGTGTAAAATTATTTTTTACAGATATTTCTTCACTTTATTATGGATATATCCTAAAATTCTGCACTTTATCGGAGATATATCATAAATATCGTAGACCAGCGAGCGACTTTCAAGCACCTAGAGTATTTTTTTTTTTTTTTATAAACCTATTATAACTTGTGGTGTATAGGTTGAAGACAAAATTTAAAAAAAAAATGAAGAAACAGAAAAGAAAAAAAAAAGGGAATTTTTTTATTTTATTTTATTTTATTTATTTTTATTTTTAGTTTTTATCTGAGATATATCATAAATATCGTAGACCAGCGAGCGGCTTTCAAGCACCTAGAGTATTTTTTTTTGTTTTTATAAACCTATTATAACTTGTGGTGTATAGGTTGAAGACAAATTTTTTTAAAAAAAATGAAGAAACAGAAAAGAAAAAAAAAAAAGAATTTTTTTATTTTTATTTTATTTATTTATTTTTTATTTTTAGTTTTTTTGGTCATGCCTCAAAGGTCAGAGTTAACGTCCAATTTAGACGAAATAGGAGAAATTGGACACGGCTGATTGAAATTGAAAAGTTTAGGGGGTGAAAAGTCAAAATTGAAAGTAGAGGGGGTGAAATGATGACACCCCTAAACCTCAGGGGAGTAAACTAAATTTTTTTTTTTTTTATAATAGAGGGTTTTAACATATATAGTTGCCCCTCTAGAATGCATTACGAGTTATGATTTGTGAGTACGTACCCGAAATTGACGTGGTAAGCAATAGCTGGAAGCCTTACCTGCTTAATTCCTCTGCTGATTTATGGGCAACAACTAGTAGAACAGAAACCCAGCCAAATTAACCAGTCAAAGTTTTTGCCTTTTCCAGGAATCTATTCTTGTTCGATGTAATTTTACAAGTCTAGAACATTGAGGTCCATGTCTTTTATCAGATTGATGTACTGTCTGAGATAGTTACTCTTATTATTAATTGATTTTAATCTATTGAAGAGATGAGAGTGTCATTTATACCTTCTAGATTCATGTCCACATCATTGTATGTCTAGAATTACCTGCAGAAAACAATCTTTTTTCTTTGTCGGTGAGCTGTGATCTATTGGTGAGTTATAATTCCAACATTATAAAAGTCATGAGTTCGATTTTCACTGGCATATGTAAGGGTGAAGTGGGCTAAGAGTATTTAAAAAAAAAAAAAATCTTTTTTCTGTTTTTTATAGTATTTCAAGTTATCGTTTAGTCCATAGTTACTCTGGTGCAAGAAATGAATCCAAAGTATTATTAGAAACAATAAGATACAGTATTAGTCAAAGATTGATATCAATGAATCAAAGGGAGTAGCTAGCTGGCCGAGTAGCTCTCGTTTCAACTCAGAGCTCATTCCTCAATCCATGGGCGACAAAGTTTGCGCCTGCTGCTAGCCAGTGATACATATATTCAATAATTATTCTGATTTTAATTTTGTCTCTCATCCAATTGATGAAGTATGACAAACTACACAATAGTTCAACTCTATAGACACACAAAGTATGTGTGCTTTAAAACAATTCTACGCATGTTCAAATAACCTTTAAACTTTTTGTTCTAAAAAAACTGAAGGCAACTTTAACATCCTTGCGATGCACTGAGCTACTATTTTGGAACATCCATGAAGCCGAAGTTTTTAAAAGAAATCAACTAATCGCACGCGCCAGCGCAGCTCTTTCGCATGCACAAAGCGCGTGCAAGAAGGCTAGTTCTTTGAACTCGGGGCGGGTGAAACATACTTCAGAAGCTCCTCGTCTGCCTCGAATTTTTCCATGTCTTCCTCCAAAAGATTGATCCACGCCTCAACTCCATCCCCTACGTTGGTGTCAAAGAAACTAACCAAGTTCTTGAACGTAAAGCTGGCAGAACCAACATTAATAGGCTTCCCCCATCCCAAATCAGCGTCGTAGATCGGAAACCTACACAAACTTGTGAAGCTAAACGACACCACCTCTCCGCGTTTCACCTCCTCCGTACGGCTCCTCAAGAAGCTCAAGTGTCCGTCACCCTCTTGCAATTTCTTTATGAACTCTTTGTCTACTTGCTTAATGGCCTCCTTGACGTAATTAACCACCCCATGAAGCGTCCCATCTTTCGGGTCAACGGGTATGGGCGGCACCGCAATGGCGGTTCGGGTCACGTTCCCGAATGCGTACTCGGGAAGTGGTGGCTCCATTCTCGTGCGGAGGTTCACAGTATGAGAAACAGTGTACATCGCGTCGGTGGTGACGCTATCTTGTTGAATGCCGGTGCATGATGTTATGTAGCGGCTCCATATGAAAGCTGAAAGGGCTTCAACACGAGTGGGGCGTCTGGACATGTCCATGCATTTGGCTCGGATGGCCTGAACCATTGGAGCGTCGAAGACGAAGCGTTTTGTTGAGATGTTTTGCTTTATGATCCCGGTGCGGTGTTGGAAGAATCTGGACAAGTCCTTTTGGGGGAAGTACTTGTCTGAGACGAACTCGGGAGGGTGAATATCGTTGCCCTCCCCACGAGCCTCAGCGGCCAAGCCATTGAGGAACGTGATGTAGGAGAGGGCGTCCCCGACCTTGTGGGACATCCCCGTGCCGATGCTCATGCCGCCACAGGCGAAGAAGGTGACCTGAAAGCACACGGGAAGCTCATGAGCTGCGTCTAGCTCGAAAGGGAGGAACTTGTTGAAGTCCTTAGGGTTTGGGTTGTCGATGATGTCAGAGATTTTGCAGTCGGTCTTGGCTTCGACGTAGTAGGCTCCTTCGTCGTTGCAATCGACGTATTGGGTTCCGTGGACTCTTCCGGCTAGTGGGTAGTACTTGACTAAGGTGTCGGATAAGGCCTTTTTGATTTCGCTGCAACGCTGTTCGTGGATGGAAATGAGGTCCAGGTCGTTGTGGTCGGGTTCTTTCGGGTCCATGGGCATGAAGATTGGGGGCTAGATTTGGTCGAGGTAGGAGAGCTTGTGGTGGCGGAAGTGGTCAGGGGTTGGAGATGTGTTGGAGAGGAAACATCCCATATTGGAAAAGTGACAAATAAAATATAACTTATAAGTGGGTGGATCTCACCCAATTGTACCGAGGCCTTTTGTGATTAAAACCCAACACCTATTGGGTGGTTAAGTTGGGACAATATCGGTACAATGGTGGGCCACGGGCCACGCTTGTCGCTGTTTAACATGGTATCAGAGCGGGTCATTCTCCAATTACGTCTCTACGTAGGCATGTATCATGAGCCCAAATTGGGGTTTCCTGTATTGCCATTGAAATTACCAAGTGTCCAATGAATGTGGGCCTTGGATTGTATTGACCAAGTCTCTGATATGAGGCTTGTGTCCCAATTTCCAATGTGAAATTGGATTAATTAATTTCACGTGCAGACCTAGAGTTAGGTTGCACGTGAGGGGGCGTGTTGGAGAGGAAAGATCCCACATTGGAAAAGTGACAAATAAAATATAACTTATAAGTGGGTGGATCTCACCCAATTGTACCGAGGCCTTTTGTGATTAAAACCCAACACCTATTGGGTGGTTAAGTTGGGACAATATCGGTACAATGGTGGGCCACAGGCCACGCTTGTCGCTATTTAACAAGATGAGGGTTTGATTGTTTCTGTTGAGAGAACCTCCACTTGAAACTTCATGCTGTTGTTTGTTCGGGAACCCTTTTTTTTTTTTTTTGCCAGAAGGTTAGTAGTACTCTTGGATATGTGAGGGAAATGCTGAGGGGATAATGCCAATTATTGTCAAGATAGTTGTGTTATATAGAGCTGGTGATGGATGCTCCTACAACCTAAAGCCGTGAAAGTAAGAAAGTCAAACAAATCGATTTCGATATTGGTTCTAAAAAATTTATTCCAGAAGTACTATCAATCTGTTTCCTCGACCGTTCTTATTTGAGAGAAAAAAAAGAAAAATACATATGATAATTATGTTTATTAATTTAAAGTTGTTTCTGACTTTGATATTGCTGGTATATATAAAACCTTTTTAAGTGGCTGGTTTAACATTCTTTCCGTCAAATACTCCATAAAGAAAATTATGTAATCCAGCTTGAGAAATGTTGATCGTGGCAACAAATGTTTTCCGGTGAGCTTTCGATCAGTAATATTTACAGTGGCCTCCTTGAGCTGATGGATCATGGGAGAGATTCATGATTGAGTTTTTTCTTCGTAATTGATCCTATCACTTAAGTAAGCTATAAGTCCTCTGGTTTTCCTTTTTTAGGTTTATCTTCTGGTTAGTATGCAATTCCACGACGATCAAAATAAGAAGTTTGAGCCTTTCTCTAGTAGCTACAAGCTAAATCTAATCTTTTTAACAACATATATATATATATATATATAGTATATATACACTTGAATTTTAGTGCAAGTGATTTGTGTTCACTCCAAATCAAGGGTCAAATTAAGGTGCAACAAAGTGTTTAAAATCAATATCACGAAGAAGTCACATCAGTCGATTGGGTTTTTTTATAAGGTAGCTCAACAGATCCTTTAAATCTTGGTGGTGTTGAAATCGTGAATATCAAAATTGAAGTTGTCTTATTTTCATAAAGGTATAGAAATCTAAAAAAACATAGCCCTAAACATAAACATAAAATCAACACACAAAAAAATTTGCGAAAGACGTATAATTTAATGATATTAATTTGTGTATTCAATTAAATTAGGGCATCAAACAATGTGGACTCGTCCAATAGAGAATGAATTTTATGATAAGATCCATGTTGACAACTTATAATGGTTGAATTTCAATTAAATGTGTCTTGATCATGACCAAGAGGCAAGAGAAATTTGAAGGACTAAACGGAGTTTGAAGCGGTTCATTGGTAGCTTGTTAATTAACAAATGAAGCAATTACTAATAAAATTGAATTTGACTACCAAAATTGATGGGTTTGGGAGGTACATACCAAATTCCTACATAAGAAATCCCGGTATTAGTGAGCAATTGAACTGTTGTTTGACTAATCAGTACTATTATCGAATTGTTCATAGGCATTTTACAAGTTTATATAATTCAGGGGATAATTTATACTTTACAAGTCAAGTAGAATATTACTTAGTGGTTGACTGGTATGTGATTGGCATGGATAATAATTGGCTTAAGAATTTGGAGTTTTGGACAGATATTATAGGCAACTAGATAAATGAATCTTACCAACCTTGTGAACCAGGTCGTATATATTAGAAGGCAACCATTAGCCATAAACTAGTGTAGTTTAAGAGAGTTAGGGATCCAAAAATAAGATGGGCTAATTGGCGTTGATTTAAATTCATCCTTAGCACAAAAATGGACTAAAATTAACTCACTTACATCACCAAGAGAATTTTGCTCCCACTAATCCAATTTAAAGTAAAATAACAATTTTGCCCTCAACCTAATTAATGAATCACACACACACACACACACATATACAGATCCTATACAGAGTGAGACCTCACTCTGAAATTAACGTGTGAGATTGGAGTTTAGGGTCACTTTTTGGTCTCATATCCACATCTTGACCGTTCAGTTTTTAGGTACTAATGTGTAGATCATCTCTACAAAGTTTCAGCCAAATTGATGATCTTAAAGATATCTAACTCACTTAAACCAATGGACGAACTGAATCTGTCCACCTTGAACCGTACTAACTTTAAAGCAGTTATCAATGCCTTAACCACCATCAATTTGGCTGAAATTGCAGAGATGATATATATATATATATATCTCCCCGGTGAAGGACTGGGCCTGGCAATTGGAGTCGTTTACTCCTTTACCGAATTTGCTGTACCCGGTAAAGTTCGACCCGGCCACATTGGAGCTGGTTCTGCAGATGGTGAACAAGTTCGGTGTCGGATGTCGTCATACCAAAGGTAGAAGATGGTTCGGCGAGTCGGAGTGATATCCAAGAATCATAATCAAGGACGTCGGGGTCAAAGCGTTCAATTTCGGCAACCGGCACGGGTTAGTTCACTTGGTTCTCTTTTGCATCATCGTCGTGGAGGTTCAATTGGTTGTGGGTTTTCATTACCTTGGTTGTGGGTCTTGAATTGGAGGTTCACTTGGTTCTTGTCTCTTCATATCAAAGCCCTCATACAAAATCAAATCAAAGATTAGCTATGCTCTGTACACTGTAGAAGTTAATTAGCTGAATAAAGCATCCATGGAAATAGAGGCGAAGCAAGGCAACAGCCTGGCCAATGTGAGTTTACTATTTAGTGAGATAAACCCTTGTGCTCTTGTTGATATATAACAAAGAAAAGAAGGCCATCACGTTGACATGTACATGTGTAAACTAGAAGTTGGAAATTAAATGCATAATTCTATTCCTATAATATTTTGAAGGTTTCTTTTTTTGGAGCATTAGTGATTTAATTGCTACTAGCTTTTTCTACTCTTTTGTGTATTTGTTTTCGTAGACTTCAAAGGTTTATTTGGGGGGGGGAATAAAGGTCTATTAGAGGATAATAGATGTCTGTAAAGGTCTATTGGAGGGCAATAAATGTTTAAGGATTAAATATTGTTACTCCTCAAACTTTTGCCTGAAAAACAGTTTAGTCCCTCACCTTTTAAATTAAACTAGATAGTCCTTATTCTCTAATTCTCACACAAAATGTCCCAAAATAGGTATATAAAATGACTATAATACCCTCACTTCCCTTTTTTTATTATTTCTCTTCTTTCTTTTATTATTTCTTCTTCTTTTTTTTTCTTTTTTTATCTTTTTTTTTAATCATTTTTTAATTTAATTTTTTTTTTGCTTCTCTTTATCTATGCTCTCTCTCTCTCTCTCTCTCTTCTCTCTGCTTCTTCTCTCTCTCTCTCTCTTCTTCTTCTCTCTGTCTTCTTCTCTCTCTCTCTCTCTCCTCTCCCCAATTCCAGCTCCGATCCCATTTCCAACCAGGACTGAGCTCCACTCCAGGATTCAAGATCAGAAAATCCTCCATATACGGTATCATTTTTCACTTTTGCTAATTTTCTCAATTGTCCCGATCCTCTCTACTCTAGCTTCGAATAACAGAACCCTAGATTTCCAGATTTCAAATTCAATCGAATCATCCCTTTGTCAAACACTCATACCCATCCTTCAATCCCATTCAAATGATTCATCCAGATTTCAAATTCAATCCCTTAGTCGAACATTAGAACCTAGCCTTCAAGTCTCTTCATCCTCCTCCGCCGCCGCTGCAAGTCTCTTCCAAGCAATCCAAATCTCCGAGTAAGATAGCAGCCGCAAGTTCAAGTCTCCGAGCAGCGACCTTTCTTCTCTTTTCCCAGCAATCCAAATCTCTTCTCCCTTTGCTTTTTCAAAGCCAAAGATCTCCATGAGCACAGCAGAGGACCAGACCACGGTCTATCTCTCTCTCTCCCTCAACCTCTCACTGTGATGAACATTCAATCCGGTTCATTGTCATTGGCAAAGGCTCAAATTGTTTGTTTGATTACTTGGGTTTTGGGGTATGATCCAGAGTGAGATGGCAGCGGCTTTGGAGATGGACAAGTTTCTTGTCTATGCCAAGCAACCTTCAATTTCGTATTTCAATTATCAATTATTTTGATCTGGGAAATTTACATTGCTTTCGTGATTGGATCTTGGTTTCTATATGATTCAAGGATCTGGGTTTTAGGGTCTCGTAATTGTTTATGTAATCATGTGAATTTGAAAGTTTCAAGTTTTGTTTGATGGGTTCCATGGATTCTAGTTGTTCTTTTTGGGTTTGTAGCTATTTTGTTGCTGGAGGTCCTGGAAGAGGAAGTAGATAAGGGAGAATCTGGCTAGGTGGAGGCAGAAGAAGCAGGAGGTGCAGAGGTTGCAGAGAGTGGCTTGGTATAGAGAGACAGAGAGGAGGAGGAGAAGAAGAAGAAGAAGAAATAAAAAAGCAAAGAAAATTAAAAAAGACATAGAACAATTATAAAAAATTGAAAAAAAGATGAATGAGGGTATAATAGTCAATTTAGGTCTATTGAGGACCTGTTGTGTGAGAATTAGAGAGAATAAGGACTATCTAGCTTAATTTAAAAGGTGAGGGACTAAACTGTTTTTTAGGCAAAAGTTTGAGGAGTAACAAGTATTTAATCCATGTTTTAAATTGATGTAATCTCCTAGTTTGTTTTCTTAATCAAAGGTTTATTTGTCTAATTTTAGGGAGATTAGATCTCATTCCAGCGACCGAAAGGTCTATTGGGGGCAATATAGGTTTATTGGAGGGGGCAATAAACCTCCCCGGCCTCATATGAGATCTGCGACAACTATTTGGGGACTTTCGGCGAGGTTTCATAACCTCTATTGCCCCCCAATAAAGGTCTATTGGAGGCCAATAGAGGTTTATTGCCCCTCTATTGGGGGGCAATACTGGTCTATTTGGGGGCAATAAACCTTTCCGGTGACCTATGAGATCTCCGACGACCTCTTTAGTGACCTCCGGTGAAGTTTTAGAGAAATCCGATGGGTGGCGGCCGGTGACGTGAATCCGACAGTCGATGGCCGGACTCTAGCAAAGTCTCCTATAGCTTCTCTCTCTTCCATTTTTTTCTCTCTCTCTCTCTATGTAACAAAGAAGTGAGGGTAAAATAGTCTAAAAATAAAAAATAAACAAAAACAAAAATTAATTGGTATTAGGGCTGACATCTATCAGTTAGAGCTGACATCTATCAGTTATCTCTGAACTTCTATTTTTATATAGATGGATAGATTCCAACTAGTAACACACCATTGATGCCAAAAAGCTTCATTAATTCGTTGCCAGAATGATAAAAGGTTGCCTTTAAAATCTAACCACCTAGTATGAAGGCCCTTTCGTTTAACTTGGACAGATACTAATTCATTAAGTTAGAGCTGACATGTATCAACTATCTCTGAACTTCTATTTTTTTATAGATAGATAAATTCAAACTAGTGTCACACCATTGATGCCAGAAAGATACATGAATTCATTAATTGCCAGAACGATAAAAGGTTGCCTTTAAAATCTAACAACCTAGTATGATCGAAGACCCTTTCGTTTAACTTGGACAGATACCTAATCATTAATTTAGAGCTGACATCTATTCGTTCTCGCAGATCATAGATAGATTTAAACTAGTACAGACGGTTGCATGTTGCTTTCAACAATCCACAGCATTTGAGTTGGTGAAGGAAACTGGGGGACAAAATGAGCTACAGCGAGCTGTCTTAGTTACCAAGAAAAATTTTTCAGCAGAACGACCAAATTATCAAACACATTGCCATCGACATGTTGCTTTCAAATCCATCGACTACTTCTCCATTATCTTTTTTGAATTGTTAATGACTATGTTAACTTGAACAAATCGCTTCCGGTACGTTCAAACGCTTAATTTGCTTCTTCTCCAAGGTTCAGATCCTGATGAGCGACTACATGTTAACTAGGAGACTGTATGGTACGTATAATATGATTCTATGATACAATAACGATGCCTCTGGTTTGGGTACAAGACAGTTTCATTCCAGCCAAACAAAAGGCAAGAGAAATTGTTAGATTTCTAGATTGTAATATGTAGCTATAGCTAGCTGACAGTTGGTTAGGTGAGTGTTAGTTGTGTTATAAGCAAGACATGAGTAATTTACCCGAAGATTATGTTACATGCATGTAAAACCAGATCGAGTCAAATGAGTTGATCTACAATTGAAGTCGTTCAGAATTAAATCAGCACTTTTAATTAAGTCGTATATATTGAATTGGATTATCTCTTTATCAAATATATATATTACAGTTCGTGATTTGTAAGATCCAAACAAATCACTATAATTAAAGTCTTATGCAATTTCAATGCACTTGATAATGAAAGCCTCTGTAGTCGACATTCCATCATCTTATGTACGTTATGGATCTATCTTCAATATGATCTCCATCGCAGTTTGATATTGAATTGAACCAATTATTAGTCAAATTTGTATTAGGAGTAGATTTGATTATTTATGTAATGTTCTCATGAAAATATTGGTTCATTTAGCAATTAGCTAGGCCTACTATAACAGAAAAATTAATTTGTGAGGAACAAGTTTGTCGCTGAAAATTGAAATTTCCTCGCCATAGTGTTTTCACGAGGAAAACATTTTGGTCGTCAGGTCCTCACAGGAGAGTGGTCAAGAAAAGTTTATGGGAGGAGAATGCTATTTCCTCACCAAACCTTTTTTGCGATGAAAATATTTTTTTCTCGTCGTTATTCTTTAACCACTACTTTTTTCCTCTCCTAAACTCACATTTTTTTCTTCACTGAAAAATACTAAGGACTAGAAAATAGTCATTAAATATATTTTTTGATAAAATATATTTCATCGCTAAACTATTATTTTCTAGCTAATGATAAGTAATTATAAATAATAAAAAATTTAAAAATATATTTTGAGACAAAAATAATTTTGTTGTTGTAGATAGCTTTGGATGAAGAAGTTTTTCCTCGGTATAAGCTATCTTCAATGAGGAAATTTTATTTTCCTTGTATTGTGTATCCTTCTAGCAAGAAAACCATTCCTCCCTAAATATACTCAATCACGAGGAACTTTACTTTTTGTCATTGTAGATTCTCTTGTCCATAACGAGAAAATTCATTTTTGTTGCAGTTGTTTAGTTATGGCAAGGAATAATAATGTAGATAATAAAGATGAGTAGACAAAAGAAATATATATTAAAACTAAAGTAATAACTCAAAGTATTCCTTTACAATAAGTACTAATTTAAAGTACTTATATCAATACAATATACTTATTCAAAAGAGTTCAGGGATCCTGCTTAATAAATTCAATATAGAAGTAACTAATTAAATCATTTGATTATTGGTGAACTCTTCAATTTTTTTTTGTGGCATCTTCCTAATCACTTCCCCAAATCTTGCATCTCTTCTAGTTTTGCACTTAGAAATATTTCTCTGAGTACGAATGTACGAGTGTCCTGGTATAGTTTCTTGGTTTTCTATGTGAATGTTCTTTTTAACATAAAAAGTAAAAGGAAATCAAACTCGGAAAAAGATGCACCAAACATTAGGCAAAATACAAAATTGCACATAACATATGAAAGACTTTAAGTTATATATAGCAGTAAACCTAGCGAATTTAATGAAAGCATATGGTCTTGCAGCTGTTTCAATCTGGGCTCCATTAACATGCTCAAATTCATTCTTGAGATCTACAAGATACTGGAAGGCAAGTTTCTTTGGATAGGCTCGGTCACAAATTAATTGTCAAGTAATAGACATGTTTTTCAATTATATAACTAAGAACAAAGGTCAAGTCAAAAGCCAATAGATGTATGCTCTTCCACAGACGATAATAATCATAATACAACATTTATAACGCATAATACAACATTTATAACGCAAGAACTAACAAACAAAATGCTATTGAAAACCACACCAGAGAGACAAAATATGCATAAATCCAATATTAGTATAATGCAAAAGATATTACCATAAAAGATGCATGTATAGCTCACGATGACCTGATTTACAGACCATTTATGGTCAACTTTAGTGATGAACTAAAATATTTATCGTGAGAAAATGTAAAATGATATATAGAGAGGAAAATACATTTCTCGTAGAAAACTTAATGACATTTAGAGAGAAACCGAAATATTCCTCGTAGAAGGTGACATTTATTGAAGAAAATAAAATTCTTGCAAAAAACTTAGTCGCTAAAAATACTTTATGGTGTAGCATTATACAACAACTGAATTCTTAGAAATTTAAATAATCAACTAAAATTCTCGTTTCACCCCGATAAAAAAAAAAATCTCGTTTCACTATTAACTTAATGTATTATGGAATTTATATAAAAGTCAAATTGTTAGAGTCTTGTGAGCTGTGATTACACACATTTCTGTGCATGTAATTGTATCTAAAATACTAGAACTAAGCTAATCCTCAAGTTAATTATTATGTAATTAATCTATTTTATTTTTTTATAGAAAATAAGCTGAGTTGCAGAAACAAGATAGAATGAGGCGAAATTAGTGAAGATTGGAGTTACTGACAAAAAGATGAAAAGTCAACACCAAGTCAACTATGATCAATGCAAGCTAGAGAGTGAAACCCGACTAGTCCCTTGACATTGATATATGGAAATATTTGAGATTGTGGAAAGTGAGGAAGAAAGAAAAATAGAAAAGAAGAAGAAAATTGCAGAGAAAAGAAAAAGAGTTGTGTTAATTAATTAATGAGGGATTAATTAATCAAATCTTTGATTGATTAATCAATCTATTAGGCCTTCTCCAACCCCTCTTCTTAAACTGCTAAAGGGCCAAAATAAAGTCCTTTTGGACTCCAACCTAAAAACTTAAGGGCCAAAAGGCCAAAATGGAGGGCCAAAGGTGAGGTTGTAGTGCTAAATATAGCACTTTGAGTAGCACTATGGCCTTTGAAAAAAATGGATCAGATTGATGGTGGCCCACGGGCTGTAGTGGATGATGACAGGAGCATGATGTCAGCAACGGCTAGTTGGGTTTTTATTTTTTATTTTTTATTTTTTAGCCGTTGGTTTGAAATATTTTTTTTTATAAACTTTTACACTATAAATACATATGACTTCAACATTCTTTTTCATATCTTCCTTCTACTTCCTCATATATATATCTCTCTATTCTAAATCTTTTATTTTCTCCCTATTCTTAATCTCTCATTTATTTTACTTTTATTGAAAATGGCTAGTTCGTCGAAAAGAAGTGTGAATTGGTCACCGTTGGAAGATGAAGCACTCACCGTTACTTTCATGAAAGTATCCCAAAATTCCGTCAATGGTACAAGTCAATCGGAAGATGGTTTTTGGTCCAAGTCCAACAAAAATTCATGGAGATCCAAAATACTATTTACAACATAAATTTTATAGAAACGCCAAGCCGAAGAGTATTTTCGGGACGACAATAGAGGAAATTTTTTTTAATTTTCTCAATTGTTACAAATTGACCAAAGAATGTAATTGGGCGACTTTTGAAGATACACCACAAGTTATTTACAACACACCAACATCACAACAAAATTCTTCATTCGAATTAGATGATGATGTTGAACCTATCGTCACAAGTTCCACCCATTCTCCACCAACAACTTCTCCAACTGAAAATCCTAGGCCAATTGGGCGAAATGCAGTAAGAAGAAGACTTGCCAAGAGAAAAGAAGCCGAAAGTAACGTTGGAGAAGAAATGGTGGCACACCTAAATCAACTAAGAGAAGATCTCCAGAAATCAAAGGAGAAAAGAGCAAGAAGAGATCAACTCAAGGAAGAGAGAAGAGAACGTGATAGGAAAGAAGCTATTTTAGCAATGCAAACCATCAATTTTACTCCTTTGAGTAAAGAGTATTATGACGGAATGAAAAATGAGATAATGGAGAAAATTCGGCGCACTGAGTTGTTTCCGTCATCCGGTTCGACGTCGAATTAGTACCGCCCGAAAATGTTATTCAATGACTCGGATGAGTAATTAATGTTGCCCAAATAAATTGTTATCATCTATTAAAATTTCCTTGTAACTTTTATTTATTATGAATAAATTTTGCTTGTAACTTTTATCTTTTATTAATAAATTTTCCTTGTCAAGTCTTCTAATGCATCCAAGTCTTGTTTTGTACATGAAGGCAAAGAATGACATTAAGCTTAATATCTTTAAAAAAAAATACAACCGAAAAAATATTTTTTATCATATAAATTATTTCAATTACTATAAGTCGATCAATTGACTTTAAAAAATAAGCGCGCGCGCACACACACACATATATATTTTTAAAGGGTTTTGGAACCCAGCCTAATTGGGAGGCTCAGCCCCACGCCCGGTTCCATTTATTATATTAATAGTAGAATTTTGCAACCGGGGGGGGGGGGGCATAAAACCTTAACCCCGTGCTACATTATCAACATTACAAATATCCTCGTAGAGTACATCCTGAATAATAGCAGGAGTCTCCTCTAACCATACATCATCAAGTCCTACAATACTAACAAGGTGTGCAAGCCTATGTGCAACACCATTTGCTTCACGGTAGATATGCCTTATTTTAAATGATTGAAAAGCAGAAAGATACTCTT
Source organism: Rosa lucieae (assembly GCA_024704745.1). Taxonomy (NCBI): domain Eukaryota; kingdom Viridiplantae; phylum Streptophyta; class Magnoliopsida; order Rosales; family Rosaceae; genus Rosa; species Rosa lucieae. The sequence goes on along the minus strand of JANPXK010000417.1, from coordinate 18,000 downwards.
TACAATCATCTAAAACACGGCTTACCTCCGAAAAATTATCCTCCTTGCTATTGAGTGCAGCAATCAGAAGGGCAGAGTCGATCTCCATGTCAATTTCCGTCCAACCTTGGTGTATACCAAGAAGAAGACCAGCTCTACATGCCTCAGCCTCCATATTAATAGCCGAGTGTGCATGTAGAAAAGGTCTTGCAATAGCTGCAATACCCATGCCCAAATCATCTCTGACGACCACCCCAATACCTCCAACACCACAATCAGCCCTATAAGCGCCATCAATGTTAATTTTCAGTCTTCCTCGCGGTGGGCATTCCCACTTTGTCGGTGACCTCTTCTGTTTCCTAGTTGCCTTTGGATGGTAACACTGAAAATCCTCCAACTTCTGCCGGCACCACTCTATCAGATGCATAGGCTGAAAGTGCCCACCTTTCCAAATTACATTATTACGTTCATTCCATATCAACCACAGTGCCATGCAAAAATAGTCAACTTGCTCACCACTCAGTCTATCAAACATATCAAACACCCAGGTTTGTAAATCATGTGCTGCATGAACCATTGGCTTGAGCTTCAGGGGACAAAAGTTCCAAAAACATTGGAGGGCCCCACAATCTTTAAATATATGTTTGCTTGTTTCCATCCCATTACCACAAAAAACACAATTAAAACTAGACAAACTCACCTTGCGTATTAGAAGGCCTGACCTTGTGGGCAGAGCATCCAGAAGAAGACGCCAAACAAACACCTTGACTCTAGGTGGCACTACCGACTTCCAGACCTTACTCCAATACTGACGCAACGGACCCCCACTAATCGTAGATGACGTTGAAGCTCTTTGATACATTTTCAATGAATTGCGGTAGACGTGATAACCACTTTTCACGTTAAAAACTCCTTTGGCATCAAAATGCCATACCAATCTATCTTCAGCCTGACGCAAACTCAAAGGAGTTGCTGCAATTAATACGACTGACCTCTGCCTCTGTAAAGAGTTCCCTCAACACATCAAGAACCCACTCCTTACTTTCAGAATCAATAACATCTGCAACCATCCAGTCCTTCGTGCCCTCCATTATTGGAGAGAAAGGTTTGAAAGAATTAGGCATGGGCAGCCATGGATCATTCCACAACGAAACCCTTGACCCATCACCAATTTGGAAACGAAGCCCTTTCCGCAACACTTCCCTACCAGCCATAATACTACACCATGTATAGGATGCACCCTTTCTCAGCTCCGCCTCCATGAAAGAACAGTTAGGAAAGTATTTGGCCTTCAACACCCTTGCAATGAACGACTCTGGTCGGTGCAGCAACCTCCACCCTTGTTTAGCTAAGAGAGCCAAATTGAAACAATGCATATCCCGGAACCCCATACCTCTCTCCAATTTTGGAGTACACATTCGCTCCCATGACACCCAATGTATTTTCTTGCCAACCTCTGGTCCACCCCACCAAACTCTCGCCATGAGTTTATGCATCTCACTACACAAGTTTTTCGGAAGCTCAAAGCACCCCATCACATACGAAGGTATAGCTTGCGCAACAACCTTTATCATCACTTCTCTACCAGCGATAGACAACGTCTTTTCTCTCCATCCTTGGCACCGGGTTCTAATCTTCTCATTCAAGAAAGCAAAAGCCTCCTCCTTGGAATAACTTACCTCCGTCGGTAAACCCAAATACTTGTCATGCTTCTCAACCCGGGTGACCCTAAGAGTACCTGCCAGCTCAAACTGAAAGTCCAATGCAACATTCCTGCTGAACGATATGTTGCTTTTTTGTAAATTAACTTGCTGCCCGGACACACGTTCATACTCTTGCAGAAGACCCTTCAGCACCATACACTTAGCCATCTCAGCCTTGAAGAAAATAAAAGAGTCGTCTGCAAAAAACACTGACTGATGCTTGGGGCACCCCTACAAATCTCCACCCCGTGCAACTGATCACCGCTCTCTGCATGAATAATTAATTGAGAAAGAGCCTCAGCACAAAGCAGAAAGACGTATGGGGAGATAACATCACCTTGTCGTAGCCCCCGCGATAGACTAAAACACCCTCGAGGCTCGCCATTCACAATAAAGGAATAGGAAACCGTGCTAACACACCCCATGATCCACTTTACCCACACCTCACAGAAACCCATCCTCACCATAACCGCCTCCAAGAACACCCATTCGACACGGTCGTACGCTTTACTCATATCCAGCTTCAAAGCACAATAACCCTTCTTCCCACTCCGCCGTCTTTTCAAACAGTGAGATACTTCGAAGGCCAATAAAGAATTATCTGAGATTAGCCTTCCGGCACAAATGCACTTTGAAACAGAGATATTATATTATTGAGCAATGGCTTCAACCGGTTAGCCAAGACCTTGGACCCGATTTTGTAAATCACATTACACAAACTAATCGGTCGCAGTTGGCTCATGTATTGGGGCGTGTCAACTTTTGGGATTAAAGCCACAACTGTACCATTTATCCTCCTTAACTTCTCCTCGGACCCCACAAACTCCCGTACTGCTTGCACCACATCTTCTCCCACCAAATCCCAAAAAGCTTGGTAAAAACATGGTGAGAAGCCATCTGGGCCCGGTGCCTTAGATGGTTGCATTGATTTGATGGCTAGATAGATTTCCTCTGCTTTAAAACCTCTAGTCAGAGTCATATTATCTGTTGTAGACACAAATTGAGGAATTGCTTCTAGAACATTTTGGAAGTCTGTGGGACGTGAAGAAGAGAACAACTCCCTAAAATAGTCAAGAACTATTCTCTCCAACTCCTTGTCTTCCGTCCACCAAACACCCCCACTATCAAACAAACCAGAAATGGAGTTCTTCTTCCTACGATTGGTAGCCCGCTGATGAAAGAACTTTGTATTTAAATCCCCATCCGACAACCAAAACACCTTCGACCGCTGCTTCCAAAAACATTCTTCACGACGGAGTAACTCGTTCAGTCGCGTTTCAAGAAATAACCGCTCCTTCTCAGGTGGTGCCGACATAGAGTCATCAAAAAACACAGCCAGTTGTGCCCGTGTTTTCTCAATCTCTCTTGTCAGACTCCCAAAATGCTCAAAACTCCACCGCTCAAGTTCTTGCCTAGTATTTTGGATTCTGTTCCACAAAGTGTGGAAATGATCAACACCAGACACACCACTCCATCCCTTCTTAACTATTTCCCTGCAAGCTTCCTCCTGTAACCAAAACTCTTCAAATTTGAACTTCTTTTTCCTCCTTTTCTTCTTCTGACACGCATGAACCCTAATCTCCAAGACAATTGGAACATGATCTGATTTTGAAGGGTTCAGATGACGTACTAGAGAACCTGGAAACATGGATTTCCAGCTATCCGTTCCCAAAAACTTGTCCAGTTGGATTTTGACTTCCTCACCACCTCTCTTCCCCCGCCACGTAAATCAGGGCCCAACAAACTTGAATTCACCAAGTTCACAAAACGCCATGGCCTCCTGTAACCCCTCCATTTTTCTACTCCTTCAAACAACCACTCTTGTCTCAAGAAGATGAAATCTCATTATAGTCACCCTTAACAATCCACGGCAAATTCCCAAGAAGACTAAGTTGCCGCAACAAAAGCCAGGTTTTGTAACGATTTTCCACTTTTGGTTGCCCATACAAACCCGTGAACCTCCACCTATTAGGATCATCAATCTCCCCAACAACCACATCGATATGGCTGTCAGAAAAGGATTGAAGCTCCACCTTGAGGTTATCATTCCACAACAGATAAAGGCCCCCAGACCTACTATAACCCTTACTTTTTTTCTTTTTGACAAACCTACAATCCACATAAACAACATTCTTCCACCCTAGCTGGACCCGTAAATCAACAATATCAGCTGTCGTACACCTAGTTTCACTTAAAAAAATTAACTCGAGATGGATGAGGGAAATAATCCCTTTTAGCCCTGTGACTGTCCAAGGGTTCCCGATCCCATGGCAGTTCCAACAAAGAACATTCATGACTCGTGATGGGCCAAAACCGGACCCATCACGGTAGGGCGTTTTGGAGCGCCCCCAGAGCTCAATTTTTGCACCTTAGTCACCACCACATTGTTACTCTTACCAACCACATAGCCTTTCTTCAAATCTTTGCCATGCATGCTAACTTTACTCTTGCCATGCACGTTAGGATCACCCTTTCCATGCACGTTAGGATCACCCTTGCCATGCCCCTTGGGAAGAACATACACATTATGATCACCAATGCCATGCCTATCAGAACTACCACTACCATAATCACCATGGCCATGCCCAATAGTACTACTACTATAATCACCACTACCATGCACAATAGGTCTACCACTACCATGCACGTTTAGATCTTCCTCCCCCTGCACGTTAGGTTCACACCCTTGAAATCTATTCAGAGTAGGGACCATGTCGGCTTGTTTCCGCTCCCCACGTGGGCTAAGCTCCTTTTTTCCTTGTCGGGCCACAATTTCGGCAGAGCCCAACTCAGCTCCCTCTTTCATCTGTGGAGAAAATATCGGACCCACCCGTGCCAACTGTTTTTCCAAACTATTCGCCACACGTTTCTTCTCTGCAAATCTTGGAGTTAATTTTTTCTCTCCCGATTTGGCAATCGAAATTTGTTCCCCAGATGAAGGAGAGCTAATGAGAGGAGAATTAGCAATTAAAGGCACAATCCCCGATTTTGTAATCTTGGTCGCCGCCAACTCCGCACTTTCAATTACGGTCACTTCCAAAAGTCCGCTCTCCGTCTCAGCAGTCGCCAGCCACCGCGCCTCCTCCATCTTCCGTCATTTAGGACTAGATACCATCCCACCGTCCACCTCTGATCCGGTTGCCTCAATTTCCATTGCATCATCAGAGGGGAGCTCCGGCAACTCAGAATCTGATTCCCATTCTGCACGAGTTTGTATCAAACCTGCCGTTGGGAAAACAGGTGCCTTCATTTTCCAACCGGTAGCCTTCGGCGGATACAAACCAAATCTGGTTCCACCACCGGACCTAGAAACCTCCTATGCCCGAGCCTTCTCCTGTTTCGCCAACCATGCTTCCTTCTTCTCTGCATTGAGCAAGACATCATACTTCGGTTCCGTTATCTCTCCAGCAGCTCGCAGCGGGCACCCATTCCCTGTGTGAGAAAGGATACCACAATACAGGCAAAAATGAGGTAAACGTTCATATTCCAACTCAAAAAGCTTGTTGCCTGACCATGTCGCACTCGGAATTGAAACCCTTTTCTGCAAAGGCTTTTCTTCATCGATACTCACTCGGATGCGCAAGAATCTCCCCAAGCAGCTGCCATATTTGTCCTTCCATGTGTTAACATAGTTGCCAACAGCCTCGCCGATCCCCTGCCCAGTTTCTTCCTCCATATACAGAGGCGGGATGCCCCTAATTCGGAGCCAAAAATTTTGTGTTTGCAAAGATACTCTCAATGGATCGACTAAACCGTCAGTCACCGCCACCGTAAATAGCACTCGTTCAAAAGACCACGGTGCTCTCGATACCACCCACTTCAGATCTGACACAATGACACATAAGAGAAGGAAAATAGCAACCGCCGACTTCCCTCCAACTGACAAACCACCAATCAAGATCTATCTATCGGTGTTGCATCTGGAACCCACAGACTTCGTAGAGTACTGATCAGAGACTCTACTCTATATTGTTTTTCTGTCAACAATTCACCCATGAGGAAGAAACGCTTGGGTTGTTGTTTCTGCCGTTTATGTGGGAGAACCACTTCCACCGCCTCTGCCTCAGTCAGGGCAAGTTTACATACGAATCCACCAATAACCTCCTCCATAATGATCAAGTTCCTTGTGATGAAATCCCACCCCTGCACCAGTAGAGGAGGGAAACAGGACATACAAAATATTAGATCCGAAAGAAGAGAAGGGAAAACCCTAACTCTTACAAAATATGAAATCCCACACCGTCGCCTTGTTCTGACAAGGCAAAACCCTAACTCTTACCACGACCTGCGTGAGAGAGAGAAGGGACGTTTTCGTAAAAGAGATTTAGTTTCACACACACACACACACACACACACACACACACATATATATAACCAATCCAAAATGTTAAAATATATTTTAGGGCTATAATTTAGCCTTGACGGGTTGGAGACGGTTGATGTCAGATCAATGAATAGTATAGAATTTAGGGCTAAAATTTAGCCCTAGGGCCATTTTTAGCCCTTTGGGTTGGAGATGGCCTTACATTTGGTTTCAGCCACAGCCATCACGTGCAGCCCCTACAAGTTGCCTATTTAATTCGTTGGAAACCAATGTAGCTGCGACACGTGGCAGACCACAATTCATTTCTTCCTTCCACATTCCCACGCGCTAAAGGATGATTTTTTCTTTCTTTTCTCTTTGCTGGCAGCCATATAGAGTCCAGTATGTATATTACACACAAGACCCTAGATCCTATTCTCTATTCCTTCTTCTCTAGCAGCCGCAACCCACCTCTATTGCTAAGTTTGGTATAGCTGTGTTTTTTAGAAAGGTTGACTTCTGCTTTTTTCTGACAATAAGTAGATGAAAAGCAAAGTAGTGGCAAAATATTTGGTAAACTCAAACTGGCTTGTGCTTTTTGTATGTGGAATGACCAAATTAGACATGAAAGATTATTTTGCCTTAATTGTTTGGTAATACAATGTTGTTCAAATGCTTTTGTTATTATTTTTAATCTTTATTGTGTCCTTATTAATTTTTGTCAACTTTCAATTTTTATAAATCATGGTGACCATATGATTAATATTGGACAATTTTAAAAAGGGTTCTTGACTCAAAGCACCAAAATTGGCCAAAATGATCTCATTTACCCTAGCAACAGATTTTTATTCCCACTAACCCAATTTATAGAGAAATGAAAAAATTTACCCTCAGCTTAATTAAACAACTACATCAAATGCCACTCAATCTCCTCTCTCTCTCTCTCTCCAGACGCTCTACTGTCGACGACGTTGTCACCGGCAAAGTTGCCAACAGCGACGAGACACTCAAATGCAGAAAGAGCCTCTGCGCGACTTGTCGTAGCTTGAGAAGTGGCACCTGTGTCGTAAATCGTTGGTGACTCTCTCTCTCCAGACGCTCTACTGTCGACGACGTTGTCACCGACAAAGTTGCCAACAGCGACGAGACACTCAAATGCAGAAAGAGCCTCTGCGCGACTTGTCGTAGCTCGAGAAGTGGCACCTGTGTCGTAAATCGTTGCTGACCAGTCACCGGAGGGTTGAGGCATCGTCGCTGTCGAGGACGCGGAGCTTGCAATAACTCTTCTATTGGGACTGTAGCAACCTCTATTTGCTATTGTTATATTGACTTGTTCCTTCCTCATTATGTTCCCCAGGAGGCAATAACATTGAGGACCCCACCACCTCTATTGATGCACTGAACTCATTCCCCCAATTGGTAGTAAGGTTGAGTTATGAGAGTTAGTTTTTGTACTGTGATATAAACAAACCTGTTACTTTCAGTGGGATGGCTGCAGCATTTTCTGCAATATTTAATGGACCTGATTCTGCATTATGTTCAATAGTAAATTAAAAATTTACAACTGGTAGATCATGCATATATATAAATTCTTCAAAATCTTTCCTTGTCCTCTAATCATTTTTTTTTTTTTGAAAAATTCTATTGGGGCAATAGAGGTTTGTTAAATGTCTATTCAGAGGCAATAGATGTCTATTGGGAGGCAATAGACGTTTTGAATTGATGTAATCTCTTCATTTTTTTTTCTTTAATTAAAGTTTTATTTGTCTAAATTTAGGGAGATTAGTTCCTATTCTGACAACTGAAAGTTCTATTAGAGAGTAATAGAAGTCTATTGCGGGGCAATAGAGGTTTATTACCCGTCTATGGAGGGGCAATATACGTCTATTAGGGGGAATAGACGTATATTGGGGGCAGTAGACGTTTATTGGGGGGCAATAGACTTCTATTGGGGGCAATAGAGGTTTTCAAAAAAATCTGGTGGACGGTTGCCTGTGACCGGCTCCGGCGAAGTCTCCTATGGTTTCTCTCTCTCTCTCTAAAAGTAACAAAGGGGTGAGGGTATAATGGTATTAAAAAAAATTTAAAAAAAAAAACAAAAAAAAATTCTTAATGGGGTATTAGGGAAGACCTCCTTAGTGTGTTTTGGGTAAAAGGGAATTAAAAAAATTTAATGGGGTAAGTGGGAAAAAAAAATCCCTAGAAATGGGGTAAATGGACAAACAGCCTTTTAAAAATAACTACTTATACAAATATATTAGTAACATTAATAACAATTGGTTTCTGGTTCGCATCAAGTAACCACAAAAAATATCATAACATTTTCAAATGTTCACGTTATTATGCGCACTCATCAAACTTTGAGTAACGTTATTTCTTATTGTTTCCATTTCTTGTGCACCATGACCATGATATTATTCTTCTACATCATCATCCATCTCTATCCCACCACTTGACCCATCACCTTCTCTTTCTTCACTGCGGAAAAAATGTCTATCATGATGTGCATGTCTCCGTATATAATTATGAAGTGTCATGGTGGCAATAACAATCTTCACTTGCTTCTCAAATGAAAAACCTTGCATGTCCTTTAAAATCTTCCACTTTTTTTTTTTTCAAACTCCAAATGTGCGTTCTATAACGCTTCTAAGAGAAGAGTGTGCTTAGTCAAATACCTCTTTTTCATTTCCAAACTCCAGTCATATCCTTTTCTCATCAGGACATCACTTATGATTCCTCGATCATAACAAGCTAGCACATAGACATGTTGCATTGATACCAGAAAACAACTGTTATAAAAACATATTCTACAGTTTTTCTGTAACGTCTCGTATCTCAATTTACCCGTTTACTAGTCATTTGGACGGTAAACGACAACTATTATCACTTTTTACTTTGTTTCGATACTTTTAGTGGCCCTAAAAGTTAACTTTTTATTTGGGTCAAAATTTGGGAAAAAATTCTTCATGGAAGTTGTAGAGGACGTTAAACCAAGTGCGTGCATATGTGGTACGTAAAAATTGGAGTTCTTATGTGAAAGTTATCAGCGAAATACGAAAGTTATTGTTCATGGTAATTAGTATATATATTGAAATTTACTGTGGGTAGGTCATATTTAGGTGGGTAGGTCATATTCTATCCAACGATTCCTCTCTCCTCTCCCCCGACTCTCTCTCTCTCTCTCTCTCTCTCTTCTCCTTTCACGACGACCTCCTTTCTTCTTTTTCCGATTTCTTCACCGTCCGACGTCCAATCGACGCAATACCAGCTGGGCTAGGATCGCCTCCTCCTCCTCTACACGGCTGTGGTCGTGGGTCACCGAGATTTGGCCTGAAAACCATTAATTTTGGCCAAAACCGTCACTGTACTGTAGTAGTTTGGTTCTCTGGCAAAATTCTCCATTTTTCGGCCACTGCCAGCTGTGAAATCAGTTCTATTAAGAGCACCTCGAGTCACTGATCATCTTCCCTCAAGGCTTCTAGCTGAAATTCTCACTGTGGAGGGAGAATTTGAAGGATTCCCAAATTGGTGAGTTTTGAAATTTCTGGGCTTATGTTCACGGGCCAAATTGGAGCCCTTCAAGGTAAAATTGAAATTTGTTGCAGTTGAGAAAGTTGTTAGGCTTGTTGAGTAGGTGGTGCTGCCAAAATTTGGTGGCCATTGGAGCAGGTGGAGATGGCGGCCCGTAGGACAGCTTTTTTTAATTTCGAATTTTTAGCTAATTAATTCCTATAATTGTTGTAGAGGTTGAATATGTGTTTTTGGTGAATTTTGGAGAAGTTTGACATTGATTGTGAATTTCCGAAGTTTGGAGTTTCAGATGTCGATTTATTCCCTTATTTCCACTATGAAATACTTTAATCGACGGATTGATATTAGTGGTGAAGTTTTGCTTGAATCCTGAAAGAAATGGAGATGTTGGTTTACGAGGAGTTTTCGGGTTTCGTATTAGAAGTGTAGTTATATGTCGAATTGTTGTTTACGGAATATAATTGTGTACAGGACTAGGTACCGATCCATCGCTTGACGAGGATCCTTACATTTGGATACCACGTTAGTTGTATACTGTGAGTGGACTTTTGTTTTTAAATAATGATGCATGCATTTATTTCTTAAAGTTGCTCTAATTGGTTATCATATTGCATTTCAAGCATATGATTTAATTTCGGAGATTGATTTAGCTTTATCTCGTGGAATTACTTTCAATAGTGATTTGTTTCTGAAGTTGGTTATGATTTATAATATTATTTGATGAATTATTTATTTATGAGATGATTTCCAGAATTATACTATTTAATTATATTTCTATTCGTCGATTTGAGATTTTTAAAGCATTTTCGAAATGGGATTTCGATGGAGTTATATTTTCTTATTTATTTATCGACTTTCGGTTTTGGCATTGGGAATGCCTTGATGATGATTTTGGAATTGGTTTTGTTTCGGTTTACGGAGATTATGTTTATTATTATTTCTCGCCTATTTATTTTGAACTTGAGATTATCTTGGCGTGTGGGACACGTCATTGGAAATTCATTTGCGAGAGATGGAGGAAGCCTTATGTATTTATTGATTTACTGGATTTTGAATATGTTTTCTTGTGCCATACTTTGGGGTGATTTTATCATGCTAGCATTGAGTTCGCCTTTGTGGTGACGTGATGGGATCACGGAAGCCCGTCCGCCTTTGTGGCGCTGGTTACTGTCTTTGTGACAGTAATACTGAAGCCCAGTATCCTAATCGCCACACATAGTGGCGTAACGGTATAAACGGGAGTATGGGAGTACTTTAGCCTGAGAGGCTATCACTCGAGCCTGGGAGGCTCACTCGTATGGGTATCATCTTCCCCTACTTATTATATTATTTTGACTAGCGGGGCTAGTCTGATTTCCCTTAACCAGCGGGGTTGGATTGTCTTTACGAGGTTCTCAACTTTTCAAGATAAATGTTTTACCATTGTTGCATGCATCAAGTTTTTAAAGGAATAAATGTGGGAAAGCATAAAGTCCCTTTTCTTTACAATTACTTATTTTTGTCCACTCACGCTAACGTTTTTATGTACTTTCCCCCTGGGCCCTTCGGTTTTAAATGCCCAGTCTGCAGTGTAGTTGTTCGGCTTTAGGAGTTGAGGCTTAGCACCATCGCTGCCATCTATCCGTCGTAGGTTACTTGCTAACCTACTTTGTTTATCGTTGTTCTTTTGGTTTTAGAGTGCTCTGATAACCATGAGATTGTTGTATTAATATTGTAACCTATAACTTGGTTGTAATTTGAGTTACTCGGATAATTTTATTACTGACTTGATACACATTTACGCAAGCGTACGCATCGTGTCAAGATAGGGAAATATTGTGCCCAAAGTTATCGTACCACGGGGATTAGTGGCTAACCCACAATCCTTGGGTAGTCGGAACTAAAGTCACTAAGCAAACAAAAGGAAAAGGGGAAAAAACAAAAAAAATAAATAAATAAAAATGTTAATCTAAGGCACCAAACCCTAGCAATGCTCGGCTTTGGTTTTCACCAAAAGCCTAATCAAAACTAAGAGCCTAGTGATGACTATTTACAATGAAGTAGAAATTGTCATTCGAAATTGTGATTTTAATTTTCTAAAAGACTAAGCCAAAAACTAAATTAACAACAACAATTAAAAATAAAGAAAGAACTAAAAGAGAGATAGAATTGGGTACTAGGGATCACTCTCTAGCAATTTCAATGCAACGAACACATTTCAAGCAAACAAACATATTTTCATGAGAACCAAATCCCGTACTTAATGCCGGTCAAGGCCACTAAGCCGAATTTCCTTAAGGGTATTCACATTTTCGGTTAGGACAAATATGAACTCTCTAATTCATGAGTTAGTACCTTACTAGGGCTACCAAAACATGAACTAAAGGCCTAGAGCTCTAGAAATTAGGGATTTAAGCATGCAATAGTTACAACCTAAAATTTAACGATTACTTAGTTCTCTACCTAATACCGGTTAAGGCCACTAAGTCAATTTCTCTTATTTGGTATCCATTCTTCCGGTTAAGGCAAGAATGAACTCTCTAACCCTAATCATTATGCCATGTTAGGGCCACAACGTCTAGATTAAAGGAGAAGGGCACAAGAAAATAGAAACTTAAGCAATCATTCTTTCTCGATTAAGCAACTACTTGACACACCACACTAATTACATGAAGCTAGTGAACAAAAGAACCACCAATTCTATCACACATCACAAATCTCAACACATAACAAAGAGAGTGGTTAATTCCCTAAATTCATGCGTCAAGAACCAAGTAGCATAGTAATTAGAATGCACCCATATGAAAATACATTATTTATCACTTGAAAAATATGTCAATTATATCAAAATTGAGCTAGAGTTAGAAACTCTAGCCCCCCAAAAGTAACTACTCACAACCCATATTCATGAACATCAAAATTACAAAATTCAAATAACAAACAGTAGAGAAGTGTAGGAGAAAACAATGATAGTCACAAATAGCTATGAAGCTAGCATGACTAGCCTTGAATTACAATCCTACAAAATACCCAAATCTTGAATCTTGTAGAAATTGAGTCCCTTGATGGATCATTGAAGCTTTGTGTGAGTAGTCCTTGAAATCTCAAAATAAAATATCAAGAAAAGATGAAGAATTGAGGGGAAGGAGGAGAAAGAGCAGCCCAAAAGGGCTGTCTCTATTTTTGGTGTGTTGCCGGCGCTATAGCTCTCTAGGGTTCTGGAATCCGAGTTGATATATAGTATGAACATATATATAGTGAGAGGTGGTTTGGTGTTTTGTGGTCAAGAGGCAAGATAATGGTACGTGGCTGGTGGTGATGAGAGCAAAAAGAGAATGGATGATGGAACACGTGTTGCACTTTTAATCATGACAATAATTCAATTAACCAAATGGTTAATTGAAAAAGAGAAATGGGGTACACGTGCTGCATAATGAACAAAATCAACAAATGGTTCTGTTGACACCCAAAATTTCCACGAGTTCAAATTCTATGAGTGATAAGCGAAGAGAGGAAGTCATCAACCTCGTAACCTAATTGGACCTTCAAGCAAGCCCATTTCATGTCAAAAGGAAGCTCTCTATTTAGCAAGCGATACGAGAAACCCAAATTCTCAAACGATTGACATGCATTTTCAAATGAGCCACCACACTTATTTACCATGTGATACGCGTAGACCCAAGCTACGTTTGGGGCTTCTACGAAAGGGTGTGGTGTGGACGGTAACGGATTCTGTGAGGCCTATTGTTAAGTTAAGGCCCATCGACAATTTTGGGCTTGGGGGCCAAAATTCATGCTTGAGGGGCTAAAATCTTAACAAAGGCTAGTAGAGAGATGAATGCAGGCCCAGCAAAAACTTAAAGCCCACTAGAGCCATTTCCCTACCCAAAGTCTATTACACCAGCCTTTAGCCCCAAGACTGTTGAACCATCTTCTTCCCCAAACCAGAAACGCGTGTTGTCAAAGTTGCTGCTGAGATTGGTGCTTCACCATTTTTGGCAAGAACCCAGAATCCAATGAGAGACTCTCTGATTCATATGCCCAGCAATCCCTTTTCAATTTCCAATAGCCTTCAAACTTTGTGATTACAATTTACAATAACAGAAAATAGGGGATTAGAATCCTCAAATATCACAGCAGCACAAAATCTGGGATGTTCACCACTGACCTTCACTTTCATAGCCAGACCCAGCTTTCACCCTTTTGGTTTCATGGGGAAAACAAAAGCTGAAGGCTTTCGGATTATCCCACCAAAACTAAGAATACCACTTCAAAACCCCCAGTTCTTAGCACGAATCTTCCCCTTTGATCTCCACTATAAAAAGTGGGTTCATCACCGTTGACAGCAGCACAAAATCTGGGATGTTCACCACTGACCTTCACTTTCATAGCCAGACCCAGCTTTCACCCTTTTGGTTTCATGGGGAAAACAAAAGCTGAAGGCTTTAGGATTATCCCACCAAAACTAAGAATACCACTTCAAAACCCCCAGTTCTTAGCACAAATCTTCCCCTTCGATCTCCACTATAAAAAGCGGGTTCATCACCGTTGGAAGCAACAACAACCCAGAAACATTAAGCAAGAGATCAAGCTATCTCTAAATCCCTAGCCATCAATTCATCCCAATCAACCTTAACCCAAAACCCAGAAATCATGCCATTGCTGGAACTCTCTCTCTCTCTCTCTCTGCTAAACTCCCAGGCATCTAGCTCCCACACCATATCTACCTATAAGTTCTGTTCTCGTGAAATCAACTTCGATCGCTGTCGTTATCATCTAACCCCAATCGCTGCCGCTATCATCTAACCCCAATAGTTGTTGTTATCTTCCAGCCCAATAGCTGCCGTTACCATCCATCTAGTCACAACAAAATTGTTCGTGGGTCACACCTTCGATCGATTTTGGGCCTGGTTTCCGCTCTATCAAAAGGGCTAATCGCTGCTAGAAATCCAAAGCATAAACTTGCCCTCACAGGTTCATTGCTAACAATTTAATTAACTAATCAATCATAGATTGATTAATTAATCAGCCACTATTTGTTTCATTTTTCTTTTCTTTGTTAGCGTTGACCACACTTGACTGCTACAATAATTTCGTCTTTTTGTCGAAAATTCATATTTGCTCCATTTTCGCATCATTTTCTCATAATTTCTGTAATTCCTCTTATTTTCTACAAAATAAATAAAAATAGATTAATTACATAATAATTGACTTGAGGATTAGCTTAATTCTAGTGTTTTAGATATAATTACATGCATAAAAATGCGTGTAATCAATTACTCTAAATGTGGGGTTGTTCAGTATCGGGAGCAGGGTGGCTCTAGGGGTTTTGGAGAGTGATTGTTAGAAGTGTTATTTTTGGTTAACAGGTTTTTGGGTTGTCCACTTTTAGGGGAGGTTCTGCCGAAATTTCCATAGGATGGTCTCGATGAGTGGGCCCCGCAGGGCCACCTCGGTTTCTAGGGTGGGTCCTGACATTTTCACCCTAGAAAAACCCTATAGCACATTCTTTAGCATCTCATTGACTTCTAGAGGCAATTTAGGTTTGTTAAGTAAATGGCCTAATTCTTTATTAGCTTTCCTTTATAGTGCAACAAATGCCATACCTCTTATGCTGGATTCATTCAAGGTTGCATTGATACCAGAAAACAACTTACATCTCATAAAATACCCAGAAAAAAAAAAAATTTGCATCCCATATCTAATAATTGTTGCATTTCCACTCTGTATGCCTTGTCTGGCCTAGCGAGGTGGCGAGTCATTTGCTTGATCAAATGTACGCAACCTCCTAGTAGCAGGATGAAATTGAGTATCGCTGGATTTATTTCTGTGCGGCAACATAGTAGGAAAACTGTGCTATTTGTAATGATGCTTCTTCGTGATAGAGTTATCTTTCCAGTATGTCACCGTTATGTCAAAGCAAATGGAGTAGCCTTTCATGCACTCTTTGCTAATTGGTGCTTGTTAGAATACATAGATTTGGTAGAGAGTCTTGGTATTATTTCAGGATGTTCTCTTTATGCTTATTGTAATCTGGGGTTCAGGCTCTACTTTCCCCCCTTATATTCTGCAATTTCATTAATCAAGGCTTGAGGGCAGCCGCACCAGTCCCCTTTATAAAAAAAAAAAGGCTGCATTTCAATCAAGGAACTCATTCCAAAGTCAAAAACTACCACATTTATGACCATTCAGGTACTTTGTACATACTCTGTTGCCACCTTACTCATTTTGGTCCAATACACTACAGTTTACGAAAACAAGAATTTGGGGTCCAATTAATATTGATGAACTTGGCATATATGAAATCATAAGAAAAGGAAAGTAATCTGGTAAATCTCTCTTCCCATTTTAACTTTTCATCACCAATTATCATTCTCCACCATTTTTCAAGGAAAAATCAAGGGGTTTTTACTACCACACTATCAATTGCTCATCAACACAAAGAGATTTTACTTTTGGTAAAGAGTGGGGGCTTAATATCAAGTTGGGTTTATGTTTGCCTATAGCAAATTGTGAGCTTAATTTGTGTTCCCTCTCTCCTCTAAACCTTTCTCTTAATTTCTTATGTATTGGATGATGTATTTGAGTATGGGTAGTGAGTAGTTCAATTTTGGGAGTTAGGGTTGTAAAACCGTAACTCATCTTGGTCCTTAGAAGCATGTTTCTAGGCTTTGTCAACCTTTGAAATTATGTTGTGAGCAATTGTGATGAATAGATTGATAAATTGACAACTTATTAGTCTTGTTGCATCTAGAATTTAAGTGTGGTGACCATTAGCTAGTTTGATTGTAGCTAAGCTTACTTGGGTCTCTATTATCTTGCTCTCTAGGCCTCTAATTTTAGATATTGCGGCCTTGACCGCGTAATACCTAAGTTAGAGAGTTGATTGTGGCCTTAACCGGCATAATCAATACACCGAAAGGATAATTGGTTTAGTAGCCTTAACTGGTACTAGATACGGGACTCGACACATATAGGAAATGCCTGCATTTGTGAAATTAGCATCGATGTTGACAAGATAGTTAGTGTGATTCACCCGCACTCTCATGTTTCCTTTAATTTGAAAATTCAATTTAATTTCTTGATTGATAATTAGTTGTTTACTTTTATTTTAGTTTGCATTTAATTTTGTTAATTCCCAATTCAAAATTCCCCAAACAAAATTCTACCTTATGTTGTGCATAACTCATTTGGGCTAAAAGTTAGTGGTTTTGATTATGCTTAGTGTGAGCTAAGCTGAGCATTGCCAAGGCTTGGTGCCTTGTGAATATTATTTTATTTTATTTTATAAATTTCTTGTGTACGTGCTTTTAGTATCCTACTACCGCCAATTACCTTGGTTAGGTCTAACGCCTAATCCCCAAGGTATGATAAACTAAGGTCCAAATAGTCAAATACTTCCCTTACTTGGCACGATTCGTATGCTTGTGAGAGTATATGCATCAAGTCAAGCTGGCTCCAAGTACAGTCCCTAGTTTAAATTGTAGACTGTAGCTCACCTAGCTATGCCTTAGTAATCGAGATTGAGGTATTGTTCGTGAACCTCGTACACTCCCTGCTAAGTGTCAACTCAGTCCTAATCGTTAGTTTCTTCATCGGATCCATTATTAGGATTGACCGGCTTGATTTTAAAGATATTTCACACAAGCAACTAAAATCTGCTTATTGGTTAATCAAATTCAGATAGAGAAAAACTTATGAGATTCCGGCCAGCATTCAAATAAGAAGAAAAAAGAAAAACAAAAAAATTAAGAACAACGAGCCACTAATCAGTGTCATTTGTTACATTGTTGGTTTGTCTTCTCCTAACCAACTGAATGGTCCAAACGATGCTGACACTGAAGGTGTCGAAAGGTGAAGAACCAGTGACAATGTTCGGGTCTTTCACTGCCAAAAGTGCACCTTTAGGGGAAAGATAGTCTCATGTATATTTGTCGTGCCACATACATGGTACGACAGACTAATGAGCATTAGCAAAAGATCAATGAAGGTGGTTTTAGTATTTCATAGTGGATAAGTAAGAGCAATTTCAGAAACATAATAGAAATTGTTAGAACACACCATCTATGTTCCACGGTTGCCATATTGAAGACTTTCTCCACCCTTAGGTACCTATTGACTAGAACGTCATCTGCCCAACATCTCAGTCCATTGGTATACACAACATAAACCTCAAGATACCCTAGGCTGTGTTCGATATTGTCCGCTAAAACTGTTTTCTATTCTACAAAATCAAAAAAGCATTTAAAACGCATTCGGTCGTTCATGAGTAAACTTAAAAAACATATATACCGCATTTTCACCGTTTTTGAAGAATGAGGAATAACATTGAAACCACGGAGAAATATTGAGCAGCTCTTGTCGCGACACAAAGTTAAACACCTCCTCTCTATATTCATTGATGTGTGCCACCAATTTCAACTTTGGCAATCAATTGATATCATCCATGAAATTGATTTTTCTGTTGAAAATTGGAGAAAGTTGTTCATACCGCTAGATTGAAGC